>JACYXH010000103.1:915000-919230 GCA_026745465.1 Lota lota | reverse complement strand
GGTGGGGGGTGGGGAGGAGAGAGATGATGGGAGTGAGGGGTGGTCAGGGTGGGTGGGGGTGGAGGATCGCGATGTGGCATTGGGGTTTGGTCGATGTAGGGGGTGGGAGCAGCAGTCCCACGAAAGAAGTGTACCTGAATATTCAACAACCACCACTCACAATAATCAATAAATAGAAACAAAATAAATAAAAACATAAAAAGGAAAAAAGGAAAAATTAAGTGGCTTTCTCGTTTGTTTCTTTGTGTCTGTTTGTATGTGTAGTTGTTTCTTAACGAGGTTTGCCCCCTGTAGTAGAAATAGCAGTAGCAGTAGTTGTAGCAGTAGTAGTAGTAGTAGTAGTCGCACTGGATCCCTTAGGGACACTCTTCGTCTTCGGGCACATCACCTGACCCCAGGATCTTCTTTCCGTTCCAGGAAGACACGCACCAGCAGCGACCTCTCTGTCCATCCAGGGAGGACTCACACTGCGGGGAGGAGGGGAAGGAGTGAACACGGAGGAGGAGGTTCGCTTGTGTTGTATTGACGCGTGAGCCTGGCATACAGCTGCACCGACAGCGTGCGCACATGCGCTCACACGCGCATGTTAAGTCGTGCCATGCCAACAAGTTGACATCAGAATTATACAATGAATAACTGAATACTGAGCTGAACACTACGAGGTGTAAACACTGCTGCACGGTGAACAGATGCCTGCCTGCATGAGCACACGCAAACACACACACAATCTCTCTCACACACACACTGGGTGGCTACAATACTAGAGTCATTATGAGACATACACCATGAGTGATACAAATCCATTGGAAAACCCCAAATGAGCAACTCCACTATAACAACACTTGAGATGTCTTGTTTCAAAGGGCTCACCTGTTTGGCTTTGTAGAGGCCTTGCTTGTCACAGTTAGGGAGGTAGAATCTGGTCAACTTGTCTCCTAATTTCTGCTGGGATATAGCAATCCTTTCCAGAGCTCTCTGCAGCTCAATGTGACAAGGCCCCTGGACAAAGGAAACACATGATGCTTTAGCCTAACTGTGTAGATTGATACAACTTAGAAATAAAATAGATCGCGTTAATAACAATCAAGTACGTTCAACTGAATTTCAGATTTGTTATAGCCCTCCTCGCGAATTCACGTTGCTTATATTTTTGTGCTATGAAATGTATACATGTTTTCTTTCTTTCTTTCTATTTCTCTATTTTATCTTCCGCTCTCAAAGAGTGGGCAGTTAAATAAGGCCCGACAGCACCCCCTTCTGGCAAACTACCAAATCCTTCCTTCCTTCCATGCGTCCTAAAAGTTTGTATATGGTGAACACCACATTTGAACCAAATGGTTTTTAATAACCTATTGTACAGTTATTCGTCCTACCTGCTCCACCAGTTTCCTTCGTATGGCGTTCAGTTTGGCTTTCATGCTCTCCTGCGCGTCGGCGGAGGCCCGCGGGTCGTACGGCTTGATGTGCCCTGGCAGGTGGTGACTGGAGCCGGCGTCCGAGCTGGTGGCTGTGTTCTCCATCTCCGCCTCGGCCTCTACTTGGTCTGGGGAAAGGAAAGCAATACTATGGAATACTGCAATATAATGAATGGATTTGGGTACAGCAGGCTGTTGAGCCAACACTGTTTTAGTCAGATAAATGGCCTATCTATATTCTATGGAATATAGCCTATCATGAATGGATATTAATCCGGCTTTTAAGAATAATTATTTGTAAGGTTGTTTGCCTACCTTGGGTGCCTTGTGGTTCAGGGCTCTGTTCGGGTTCGCCGTTCGCCGTGCAAACCGCTTGTCCGCGGGTTAGGGAGTGCAGTGGTCGGGGGTCGCCGGGTCTCGGGGTGCACTTAAAACCAGAGCCGCATGGTGACGTGTAGATCCCGCACAATTCTCCCGATTTCAGGGCGCATGCGAGACAACAACCACAACCGGGTTCCCGCAGCACTTCTTCACAGCTAGGCTCGACTGCTGGACATTCGCTCAGCCTCTCCGGGGTGCATGGGGCGCATCGGATCGGCTCTGGCCCCACCACCGGGGACCCCAGCGACACCGCTGCCAGTAGGGAGCACAACGCTGCCACGGCAACGTGTTTTATGTATAATCCACTCATTGCAACAGCAAAAAAATAAAAAAATAAAAGACTGTTCTAAAATGCAAAATGTGGATGTAATAAAAAAGGTTATTCAAGCGAAAGTCGGATTGTCGAAATTCTTCCTCAGTGTTCTCTTCCCTTTGATTGTTGAAAAATGTCTAACTGTTGGTGGAGCACAGCCGTATTTATAGTCGGTACCCGGTGAATGTTTGACGCATAGGCTTATAAATGATTTCTGAAGAAGGTGTAATGATTCGATGGTCTCTGATTGGCCCGCGAGCGGCCGCTCAGTAGCTCATTTGAATACAACACGCAAATCACGTCAATATTTATTTTGGAAGCGGCAGTGCCTGCAGTAACGAGTGACGAAACAAGCGTTTGATGTTGCAAGCGCGCGCGCGCACACACACACACACACACACACACACACACACACACACACACACACACACACACACACACACACACACACACACACATTCCCCAACGCTGTGATAAATACAAAATACTTAAGGTTCTCCTAAAGGCAGTTTATCGAGAATAAACTTAAATCCGTAGCACTGGTTTAACAAGTTAGCTGAATTTCTTGTTTGATAGGCAGAGCATGCGCACTAAACAAGTAGGCATTTATCAAACCAGACAATGCTTGCTTTCATGGGTTTTTAATTGTCCGTTCAAAGTTCTTACACAACTTGTGGAAATCTATTAATGAGCACACATTACGCACGGCCATACTTGGAACCGAACGCTTTACCGAGAAGTGTTCAGCACAAATTTACAATGTGAAGGCATCCATGCATTTCGGAGATAATAAATCCACCTCCGAAATAGCTGCGTAAATTAGGGTCACAGTTCGCCGGGGAATCGTGGCTTTGCCAACACACTCGCGTCGGGCTGCCTGTGTAGCGTACACACGCATGGAAAAGCACTTTGGACTCCGTGCCGAAAAGTCCCATTGAAATGACCAGTTTCCTGGGGGGGGGGGGGGCGACGACGCGCATGACGATAGACACGTCCCTGTTCAAAATGACTTCGGAGCGTCCATTTGAGATCACACGCCGGGGAGCTGGCGCACGTTTGCGTTTTCACCCACGTTTTATTTAGGTTGGCATCATTCCAGACTGGGTCTTGTCCTGATTGTTATGAGGAGGTGTTAAGCGAAAGCTGTTCAATTGGGAACTTAAATTAATAATATACCTTTTAGTGGCTACAATTGGTCAGATATGTAGGCCTATATATTTGTCGTGTCGTGTATGATGACTTTGAGTGACAAAATAATCAAGTCTTTAAGCCAAGTTTAATAACTTGAACGGGTGTAACCAGATGGGTTTGTGGCGTTAAGGATCCACGCAAAAGCTTGATATGTTGCATCAGCTTAAGGCTGCTGTCAACGGTCACACGGCGGGTGATTCATACATCATTTGTCTCATTCAAATTCTAAGCAAATTATATTCTCCCATGCGTGGTCTCACGCTCATTCAGTAGTTCACAAGATTAAATGATTTATCAAGTTATTAGTGTAAAAAATAGCAAATATATTTTAATCTTTAATCGCTGTTTGCGTGCATTAACGGCCCTAACAGGAAAGCACAATGTCGAACATTTAGAAGACGTAACTCTGTGGAACTAAAAATAACCCCACATCTAAGGCATTTCAGGAACACGTTGATGTAAAGCGACATCTAAGATGTGGGACCAGTGGGGATTAGCAAGACCTTTAGCACTCCATTATGGACGGCCCCTTAAAGTCTCTGGGATTCTGTCAGATGAAGGATGTAGAATAACCAAACAACATGGAGCTATCTAAGGTGCTAATGTGGTGCATACTTGGACAAAAACAAACGTAAACACACGTGTACACACACACATGTGAATGCACACACACATGTGTATGCACAAACACACAATGCACACACACACACACACACACACACACATACACACACACACACACACACACACACACACACACACACACACAGCCGCCAGTGCCTGATACCTGATTTGACCCAAAGAACTGTTCCGCTGAACCTCTGTTGTTGTTACTGTGGTTGTTGTTGCCTGGCGACAACATGTAAGTCTCCTTGATACATCACGTGCTGGAGATCCATCGTTATTTTTCGTTGAACGGCCCAGTACAGG
>JACYXH010000103.1:895000-910000 GCA_026745465.1 Lota lota | reverse complement strand
AGGTTATGTTGTCTGCAAATCTGAAAGATGTCGTATCATATTTTATGACATGACATGTGGATATGTATTTATATCTTTATCTATATAGAGATAGATATAGATATATCTCTATATAGATATATCTATATCTCTCTCTATATATAGGTATTGATATATATTTATAGATATTTAAATAATGTAGTACTCTTGTGTCCCTTCACCGAAAGCTGTTTTTTATAAGATTTCATAAAAACAGAAACTGTTCTAACAAGTATAGCAACAATAAAAATGTCTTTCCAACCAAGCAGGCAGATACTTTTTTGTTCAAAAGGAAGGATTCATATTCACACACAACAAAATAAAAAGTTTCCAAATTCCATGCAATCATTTTCACAGAAATATAAACTGGTGTGGCGATCGCCGCTCACTCTATAGGCTACATACACAGGTCAAAAATTATCCAGATGGCTACAGCATGCAGGGGTGGTTTGGTTTAGAAGACAAACTTGCTTTATTGCTACACATAGACGTAGGATCAAGGAAGAGTCTTGAAAGTCACGCATTATAGGGAAACAAACAGCAAACATGACTGATATGCAGCACTGGCACCATGCAATTAAAGACACTGAGCCATCCATCGACCAAGCCCAGAGAGTCAAAGGGTTTCTACCTCATGGTCCATCGACCAGGCCCAGAGAGTCAAGGGTTTATACCTCATGTGGTGTTACATTCCAGAGGAATGTGCCACTAGATATTAATCTGTATGAATCAATGCGGCATCGCAACCCATCCAATTATTTTTTTAAAGGCATTACCCTGTTGGCTCGGTGACTGGATAGCAAACTTCCCATTCTCATGTATGCACATATGCCGTAATTACATTTTAGAATGGACTCATCTCTTAATAAATGCGGAAATCACTTGAAAGGGAATTTGGCGCTGCAACAAACTCATTTTAGATCGTAGTTACTATAAGGCATCAGCACTGATTTGGTTTGACACTATAATAATATAATATAATAACTATAATAATAATATGCTACACTTTCAATACTGTGTAGTATTGTGTTTCTCTTTTAGGATCTCATAATGTGTGGGTCCATGCTGAAACTCTGGAGACATCCTTGGCCTTTGAAATAGTCACAGACCAAGTGGTGTCTTAAAGACTATGACTACTAGACACATACGGTGTGCCTCTGCAGACAGGCAGTGCTAAAATGCTGTGGGTGGGGGGAGAGATCTGAAAACGTGTCAGATTTCTAGCCCCTGCATGAGACACAGCCCAAAGAACCAAGAACCAAGAACCAAACCCTCCTTTAGACAAAGGCTCTTTCTTCTTATTCACATTTCCATTGACCCCACCCCATCACAGAGACTGTGTGGGTGTGAGTGTGCGTGCATCGATCACACCATTGCCGCGGGTGCAGAGGGCAGGTATCTGGTGCTGCTGGTGGAGGTGGTGGGCTTGGCCGCGCCCAGGTTAGGCGTCCTGATCACGGCGTAGGTGGCCACCGTGGGGGCGGGACTCAAGCGGGTGCACACGTTGCCGCGGGCGAAGTGGCTGGAGCGCCGCCCGCTGTGCCGGGGCAGCTGGCTCCCGGACGGTCTGCTCCCTTGGCTCCGCCCTTCCAGGAAGTAGGTCAACATCTGACCTTTGCCCTTCACGCTGACCTGTCCTCTGCACACAAAGTCATAGTGGTCCGTGATGATGCGGTACACGTCCTCTGTCACCTGAAAAAATATATATATATATAAATAAATTGCATATACCTATAACCTTATGAAGCCCTTCACACACCTGGGCTCAAGCGTAGAGCACAAATGTAAACCTTCTTGCGTCCTTGTCTTCACAGCGGAGGCATATTAAATCCCATGCAGAGGTACTCAATAAAGCCTATTTATATTGAACAGCTGTAAAAACATAACTGCTGTAAAGTATACATAGACCCCACACCCAAATGAAATGTGCCCCCATCCACAATGGGCTGCAGCTCGGCCTGCGGTGTGGAAGTGCTACTGGAGTAACTTGGAGCGGAATGAAAGTGGATGCGCTCAAAAGCTTTCCTCTCTACGCCGCAGCTATGGTGTGTTGAGGCAGTTATGCCAGAAGCAGAAAAGGCGCTTTTACTCTGTGTGTTGAGGCATACCTGTATCTTGCCCTGAACTCCAGTGCTGTCCATTCTGCTGGCCACATTGACCGTGTTCCCCCAGATGTCGTACTGTGGTCTCCTGGCTCCGATCACGCCCGCCACCACCGGGCCCGCGTTGATACCTGCAGGGATCAACAGAGCAGGATCATAACAAGATGCACACCAAACTTTAGCAAAGGGTATAGAGTGTTAATGATATTCACCACATCATAGAGTCTGAATAAGAAATCAGATCGAGAATGAACACGCATTCTGGTGTTGAACTATTTAATCGTACCAGTCACACATACAAAGCTATGCCCTGCTTCACCCTAAAATACTTCAAAACAAGTAGAATACATAGAATAGAATAGACTTACAGAGAAATTATTGGGGACTAAACGTTCATGCAACACACACAAAAAGGCACAAACACACACACACATAGATACACACACACAGAAACACCCCCCCCCCCCCCCCCCCCCACACACACACACACACACATACAGGCACACAGGTTGGGAGTGTGCAGACAGGATGGCAGTGTGTTCTCCTGGCAGTTCTGTGAATCCCCCCCCACCCCCCCCCCCTCCCCCGAGTCTCAGGCTGCTCACAGGATACCTGACACAATAGAACCCAGAAACCTGAGGTCTCGCTGTGACGAGCTTCCTGTCAGAACATGCTCTGTGATGCGTTTCCTGCCATCACAGCTTCACCTCATTTACTGGCAGTGGGGCATGTGATGGACAGCCGGTAGGCTTTTTTTGGAACACCGGCGGGTCAGACGCACCAGGGGAGGGGCAGGGTGGGCACAGTGGGCGGGGCTAGACGTGCGAGACGTGCTTCTACGGTGGACGTGTTTCCGCTCACCTACTCTCAGGACAAAGTCGTTGTAGGACTGGTAGTTGATGGCGTCCAGGACGTCAAACATCTCGATGGCAAAGTCTGACACCGTGCACAGGTGTGAAGCGATGGACTTCTTAGCCTGCCAGTCAGAAAAGTGTGTGTGGTGTGTGTGTGTGTGTGTGTGTGTGTGTGTGTGTGTGTGTGTGTTCGCACACACACACACACACAAGCGTGCACACACACACACACACACACACCCACACACACACACACACACACACACACACACACACACACGCAGGCACAAACAATAAAAACCATCCAAGTATTTTTCATCACTAAGGGTACAGAAGACATCCATTGCACATAGAACGCACATTCTATCATTCTTTATTAGCAAGGATTTCCACCACAGCTTCCTTCCCATTCAAAGCCCTCTGACGGACTGTTGCGTTTGCATAAAGTCTCCGTTGCGTAGAAAGGACCCTTTTGTTTGTCAGCTTTGCATGATTTAAAGAAACTTTCTGAACACCATGCCAGGCCATATAATCCCCCCCCCCCCCCCCCCCCCCCCCCCCCCCCCACCTGCCCCGAGCCCTGGAGGATTTGAGGCGTGAAAATCAGCAGCACTGTAGGCCTATATAGAAACATCCAGAAGGAAAGCTATTTAAAAAATATATATACAAAGATGTGCGTATTTAAAACTTTACGAAGGTTAAATGGTAAAAACGTACATGTACAGACGTACACACACACACACACACACACACACACACACACACACACACACACACACACACACACACATACACACACACATAATATGCATGGGCTGAAAGGGCTTTTGCATATGCACCTTGGAGCCGGTTGTAGGAACCAGCCCCACTGCGGCCATGTAAGTGCTGCCGATGGTCTTGATTTTCTCGATGTCCCTGTAGCACTCTTTATCCATCAGCTGGGGAGAGGAAGAAGGACACAAAGGTATATTTCATAGAAATACATAGAGATACGTTTTCTTTACTAGTACTGATCGAAAGAAAACAATTACAGACTCTGGATTTCAAAGGTGAAAATAACTTGATCTTAATGTATTCAGTCAATGTTAAAAAAAATATATACATTAGAAAGTCAACCAGTCTTAATGATATTCAGTGTGTTCAGTGTATCACTACATAATGCTTTTCAAGAAACCTGATACGAAAATGAGGTATTTTATGTTTTCAATCTCTAGTAATTGCACCGCCGTATTAGCATGAACAACCTAGCCTTCAACGTTGATCAAAACACAACATGAATTATCCTCAGCTGACCTCCCTCTGTGTTTCACAAATCCCAGTTCAAGTACAGAAAACTCTTCGGATTTAACAAAGTAAAGCCCAACAATTTTTTCAGAAACACACAATGCATACACCCAATTGACCTTGTTTAAAATAAAAAAAACACATGTACCCATAAAATCCTCAAGACAGAGCCATCAGATCAGGCTTTGCAGAGGCGACCGGAGGTATTAATGCAATCACGTTAATCACCATAATGGAGACAACTGCTTCTTCACCTCATCAAAGTCAGCGATGATCTCATTGAGCAGGCGGAGACACTCCACTCCCATGTTGTTGCCGTCCAGCTCGATGTAGAAATCGTTGAAGTTGGCGATGGACGCAAACAGCACGCCGACTTGCGCGTAAGACTGGTAGTACAGGTCCTAGGGAAACAAACAGCAGGAGTATCACTGCCACAGAAGCTGTGCTCAAAGATGGAAGCATAAGGGTAAAAATAGAGAAATAAAATGCCAAACATGCATACATAAAACGTGTACTGGCGATGTACCAGGACGCCCAAGGGAGGTGGAATTAGGGAGGGAGGTGCAATTATTATTAAGAGGTTAATTACAATGCCGTCAGCTAGATCGATTTTGTAGGATCGATTTGTAATAAATTTTATATGGCAAACAATTGGCGGTCCTGTAAAGTGGTCGTATGTCTTAGCTGTGAAGACTGGTAGCAGGCAGCCTGTGCTGATGTCCAAGTGCAGTTTGAAGCGCAGTGTGAAAGGTGGTTCTGAAGGGACCCCATGGAGTTAAACAGCATGTTAGCTGTGAAAGAAAGGCTCTCTGTAGCACCAGGCTGCAGTATCAATACAGTGTGTACCAATGACCTTTTGCCCGGAGGAAGGGGGGGGGGGGGGTTGCGCTATATATTCACATAGTTCTGAAGGTTCCCCAGCATGCTGGAAACACACTTCCTGTCTGCAGTGTTTACAAAACAAGAATGTCCTCAGGAGGGACTACACACTTCCTGATTCGCAGGGCCAAAGGAAGGTTGACTTAATCACTTCCTGGGATGTGCGTGGGGGGGGGGGGGAGGGCAGGTTAGAGTGGGGGAACATATCAATGGAGGGGATCAAGCAATCACTTGGTCCATCCAACCTGGACTTAAACACGACTAGCTGCAGATTGTTAAATTTTCTTTCCTACGAAACTAGTTTGTCAGACAAACTAGTTTGTCTGACAGTCTGGCTGAGATATGGTGAATCACAGCCTGAGAACGCTTTCTGTTGGCAGTTTATGACGTCAAGACAGAGTCAATATGAGTATCGACTAATTACTAATTACTGGTTGGGGGTTGAATCAACCCCCAACCAATAGGTCCTGGGTACCCAACCCGGTTGACATGTGTGTGTGTGTGTGTGTGTGTGTGTGTGTGTGTGTGTGTGTGTACTTCAACCCGGTTGAAGACCTTTAAATACAGCTTTAAATTTAGCTTAATCTGATCATATGGCTATACCTATTCAATCAATAACTTAATATAAGTACATGTATCAAATAAGATATGGATATTGGCATAATTACCATTTTATGCCCTATATCCTACCACTTCTTGTGTCGTATCGTCGGTTTTAACCAATACATACTTGGTTGTTTAGGTCCATGGTTTGAGGGCCGTACTCCAAACATGGCCGCACTCTGGATGTATTAGTTCAAACCAATAGGACACATGAAGTAGATTAAAATGTTTGTATCGCAGCCTATTAACAAAACATTAGCGCGGACACGTGGGTACTTTCAAATAACCGATTTTGACATTTGACAGCAGTTAAAATGACCAGTGTAGTTTCATTCCCAGTGATCCACGTTAGTGACAGGGTGAGATCCAATAGGGATGTGTGTTGGTACGTGGTTCACACAGAGCGCAGGGGGCTCATATATGGGGCCACCACTCACCATGTTCCTGGGGTTGGACATGAGGAAGTGCTGGGCCACGTGGGCCGGCAGCAGGTTGAACAGAATCCTCTTGTTGTCCAGTTTCACCTTCTCCATGTCTCCCCGCTCCTCCTCAGCCTATTCAGACAAGATGGGAACTGCTGTTAGCATCGCTAGCGGTCACAATACACAGGGGCGACAGAGGCGTCATAGTAGGAGAAACACAGATGTAGCTCATACCACTCATAATGGGTCTGCTCCTTTATGTACCAGGGCACCGGTAGTAGACTCAATTAGTGAAGATAAGTTTACTACCCGTGTACCTAAAAGTGTTATGCGTGACACCTGTATTTACCCTACGGTGACCCCTCTGTGAAAAGGGTCTAAAACACACGCACATATCTATAGATATAGATATAGGTATAAACATACACACACATGTATATGTATTGTTTACAACCTAATTGGAACGTAGATGTAATTGCATATCTTGATCAGTAGAGGGGGGTGATGGCTTACAAACATGATCTAGCCGTAGACAAATTGGCTGGCTTTGCCTGATTGGTAAGACTTATGTTCTACAGTGTGTGGCTACAGGTCTGCATGCCCCCGTTTATGTAGAGATCATGTGTATTTACACACAAATGCACAAAGGACACCCACCCACCCACCCCCCCCCCCCCCCCCCCCCCCCCACACACACACACACACACACACACACACACGCACATACATAAACATATTTATATGTCTTCAATAGTATATAATATGTATAGCAAAAGTCGTATACACACAGTACACACCTGCGTGACCCAGAGATAGTCCAGTCGTAGTTTCAGATCCAGCTGTCTGGAGTGTAGTGTCAGAGCTCCAGTAAACAGCAGGACAGCGAGAACCGGATCATAGCCCCTGGTGTGAAGAAACCCTCCCCTGGAACACACACATACACACACACACACACACACACACACACACACACACACACACACACAGAGACAGAGACATATACATTAACACTCACATTAACACACACACACACACATACACACACATACATACACACACACACACATTAACACACACACATACACACACACACACATTAACACACACACACACATACATACACACACAAACACATTAACACATACACACAAACACACACCTACACACACACACATACATGCACATTAACACACACACATTGACACACACACATTACCATTCACACACACACGTGCAGCGGGCAGGCACAAACACACATAACCCATTACACACACACATCCACGGCTCAGCACGCCCACCCACACAGAGTACAAATTAAAACTCCAAACACACACATGCACTATATTATTCACCGTTTCAAACGCCACATGACCCACCCTTACCCCACAGCTTGCCGATAACCGCTAGTCTCCATGACAACTGTGTAGCTGGTGGAGAGTAGGAGGAGCAAGACAATCTTGGGTACCGAGGAGACCCGGAGGTAAGGGACGATGGTGAGGCTGGCGGCCACGCAGGACAAGAGGGTGTAGGACATGTTGGGACACGCCCCTTCCACCGCCGTACCGTTCCACGGGCCCAGGAGCGTCGTATCCGCGGCAAAGAACTCAATGGATGAGGTCAGGTTGACGTTCCCCCTCAGCCAAGGTACGCAGACCACCTGAACGAGAGAATGACGTGATAAAACAATATGCAACAACGTGAGCGACACATCTCATCATCATAGTCAGGCGGACCATGTATTAGGCAGAGATACTTTACAGTGAGAGACAGAGAGAAAGAGAGCGAGCGAGAGGGATAGAGCGAGAGAGGGTGAGAGAGAGACTAAGAGAGAGGGATAGAGCGAGTGAGGCTGAGACAGGGAGTTAGAGGGATAACGGGAGAGACGGTGAGATAGACAGCTAGACCAGCATACATAGAGAGAGAGAGAGACAGAGAGAGAGAGAGAGAGAGAGAGAGACAGAGACAGAGACAGAGACAGAGACAGAGACAGAGACAGAGACAGAGACAGAGACAGAGACAGAGACAGAGACAGAGACAGACAGAGAGAGAGAGACAGAGACAGAGACAGAGAGAGAGAGACAGAGACAGAGACAGACAGAGAGAGAGAGACAGAGACAGAGACAGACAGAAAGAGAGAGAGAGACAGAGACAGAGACAGAGACAGAGACAGAGACAGAGACAGAGACAGAGACAGAGAGACACAAAAAGGTACAACAGTGGTTATACTTAGATAGATAGATAACACTTTATTAATCCCCCGGAGGGTAAATGTTTGTCAAGGAAGAGATGCAAGATAAAATTCAATACAATACAAAGTAGTGCTAAAGTCATGCTAAGGAAATGCTCAAATAAATGCTAAAGTAAATGCTAAAGTAAGGACAAACAGAACTTACCACACAGGCCTGGGTTATGGAGTAGGTTAGCAGAACCAGGAAGATGCAGACTACTGTGCGAATCTGGATGGTGAGGCAGCCAGGCTGGCACTGAAGCCAGGATAAAAGTGTAAGGGGATGGGGGGAGGGTAAGGGATTTAATGGAATAAAGGGATCTAATATAGTATGTATATAATATAATATAATATAGAGTCAAGCCATGTTCTGTCATGTGACATGTGAAAATTAAGGGGATTGAAGATATGAAGGCGAGATAATGTGTAGGAGGTGATGCAATTTCATAATTCACTACGATTTATATTTCCATTAATTCATCATATTGTCGAGGATTTCAGGCCACACCAGTGCTATTACTGGATGAAAAGCTCTGTCTGCCCAATCAACTTTTTGCATGCTTTGGGAAATAGGCAGCATATAACATAGGGTGGTAACCAGGTAACAAGGCAAATATCTCCGGGTCCTACCTGGATGCTGGTCAGGTGCAGGTACATCACACAGGTCACATGGAAACACACACACAGCAGCAGCAGCAGCAGGACCAGCATCCCACTACAGGGAGAACATAGACTTTGCTTCCTTATTTCTCCCCGTGCTACCATTCCTATAAATGCTCCCACAGTAGACAGTTGTCGTACTCCATTTAATATGACATGAAGTGTGTGTGTATGTTTGCGTGTGTGTGTATGTTTGTGTGTGTGTGTGTGTGTGTATGTGTGCGAGTGTGTGTCTGTGTGTGTATGTGCATGCGTATTTGTGTGTCAACATATTGTGTGTGTGTGTGTGTGTGTGTGTGTGTAAGTGTGCATTTATGCATCTATGCATATCTGTGTGTCATCTACGTACTGTGGCACCATGAGAAGGTAGATGAGGCCGAACAGAGTGGCGAGTACCAGAGAGAGGACCACGGCGCTGATGAAGTGGTCGTCGGACACCTGGTGATACTGAGGAAGCAGGGGAGGAGAAGGGAGGGAAGGGAGAGAGAGAGAGGGATCGAGAGAGAGAACAAACAAGGGAGAGAAACAAGGTAAACGAAAAGCTTTTGGAGCAAGTTTGAATGAGCTATTCAAGTCTGGTTGCGAATGTCTTTGAGATGAACATACATGCAGGCACGCACACACACACACACACACACACACACACACACACACACACACACACACAAGACACACACACTGTTGGTGGTATTAAGGGTGGTCGTGACTTGCATCTACTTCTCGAAACGGTGATTAAACATTGTGCGGGAGCCTTGACAGTTTAACGTTGGCATGGTTTCAAACATTTCCAACACACACTGCACCTGGAATTTCCCCTCAAAGAAATCAACTAATTAAAATTGTAATATATCCAAGCAAAGGAAGCTCTGGAGAGGCACAGACACACACAGACACACACACACACACTATACACACACGCTCACATACTGACACATTGAGGCCTACACACATAAACACAGACACATAGAGACACACACACGCTCACACACATACACAGGCAATCATACCCACACGTGTACACAGGCACATGTGCACACAGGCACACGTGCACACAAGCGCATGTGCACACACAGATCATTTTTATCCCCCCCAGTTCTGTCTTCTTGGTGTCTCTTCCCACGCACACATAGGAGAAAGCTATCACGTGTGTTGCTCAGTCGCTCCCAAATCATTAGCTACACCCCCTCCTGAGATTGTGGGTGGAATCCTCTCACACACACACACACACACAAATACACACACGCAGATAACAGGCGTGGGAGAAAAAGAAAACAGAAAGTGAGAGATGGTGAAGCATGTATGTGCATGAGAGAGAGAGAGAGAGAGAGAGAGAGAGAGAGAGAGAGAGAGAGAGAGAGAGAGGTGGGGGGGGGGGGGCAAATTACTCAGGGATTGCCAGGGACAAAAGAAACACACTGTACTCAACAGAGGAATGTATCTACCTTGTGTCTTCTTCTATATGTGACTTTAATGTCCCTTTAAACAACCCTCCCTGCCATAACTTCTCCCATCAAGATATCACATGTTATCACATCGTCAACCAAGTCATCCAAAACCATTGGCCCATGATTCCATTAATGTAATCACCTGCATCTCAAAACTGTTCACAGTGCCAAATCCTGCAGGACCCCGCCCTTGGTGCTCACCAATGCTTCCTACTGAAAATATGAGTCTGTATCTGCCCAAAAGCCCCGCTTCATAAACAGCTTATTCTTTCCCACTGCAATACGGACTAAACTCACAACACCTTCTTCCATCCAGATTCATATCACTGCGATTCATACAGGGACATTTGTAGCATCATTAATTGAATTGAATTGAACTGAATTTAATTTAATTTAATTTAATTTAATTTAATTTAATTTAATTTAATTTAATTTAATTTAATTTAATTTAATTTAATTTAATTTAATTTAATTTAATTTAATTTAATTCATTTAATATTAATTGAACATTGTATTCACTTTCACATCCCCATCATATGTAACCAAACATGTCGGTTTGCAGGTGATCTTATGTATGTGTGTGTGTGTGTGTGTGTGTGTGTGTGTGTGTGTGTGTGCAAGAGTCCTTCTCACCCGCCGTTCCCGGTCCGGGTTCCGGTACGCCAGCGTCAGGTAGCTGAGTTCCAAGGTATCAGAATCCATCTGCCGGGCCTCGATGAGACGGCCGATGAAGCGGTTGACCCGGGAGCCCGGGGCGGGCTGCACGGCGCAGGCCGAGATGGACGTCCGGCTCCTCAGCTTCTCCGACGCCGTGCGCATCGCCCGCCGCTACAGAGGGGGTGGATGGGGGTCAGAGACTAACACATGCTTGCCTGTATATTGTGGCGAGCTGAGGCTACTTCCCTCAGGAGATGTCAACAAGGGCGAGATGACGTAGAGGCGAATGCTGTGTTTATAAATACAGCAGCGCACACTGAGCTAGATCAACTTTGAAATTAAAACTGTAGGGGGTGGGAGGGGGGGGGGGATGTCACCCGTGGACATGACAGTGCTTAGCAGGGTTCTGCTAACAGTGCCCCACAAATGTAACACACTTAACAATAACCTGGAAATTCAACTCACTTAACAAAACCACATAACTCAACTAATTCGCTTATGAATTGCTGTAACAATCCAAATAAGCATGCCACACCGCATTCTGGTCATTGCGGTAGAACGGGACGCCATAGTAACTGACATTAGAAACATAAATAAATTGAAACATTACTACTACTACTGCACCTGTATTCCTGCAAAACTGTGGTATTGTAATCGTTCCTAGTAGTCTTAGTTGTATCATCCCTTTATTACAGTAATAAAAAATTGTAGAGGCATTATACGACTTTATTA
Source organism: Lota lota (assembly GCA_026745465.1). Lineage (NCBI taxonomy): Eukaryota > Metazoa > Chordata > Actinopteri > Gadiformes > Lotidae > Lota > Lota lota. The sequence continues at coordinate 898,117 of JACYXH010000103.1, read as the reverse complement.
CTGCTTTCAGAGATTTGAAACAAATGTTTGTCATGCTAGATCATCTCTCTCTCTCTCTCTCTCTCTCTCCTTCTGTAACTCTGAGACATCCAACCGCTCTACCATTTGGTTTATGGTTTATACATTATAGTGTGCCCATGATACCTCATAGGCTATGTATTTTGTACAATACATTACAGTATTTTGTACAATACATTATCCAACACTACTGGATTTTCATCTCAATAAAAGCGCCAACAAGCAGAGGTTTGCTAGCAGTAGCATAAGCTCAGCCACATCAAACCATGTAGTTCTAATACCCGGCTGAGCTAAAAACAGCTAGGCGGAATACAGCTAGCCCAGGCTATTTGTGGTGGTAGTCAGACCTAATGATGCCACAAACAATAACACAATACTGTGACTCACGGTTGAGTCATCGTAGTTAAAAACAATCACACGCATGAAATAATATACAGCTACCACACACCTACACACACACACAGACACACACACACACACACACACACACACTGGGTCAGGGAACACACAATATCCATTGCACAAGCTTACTTTTAGACAAGCAGTTGCAAAGGCTCACGGAGGTGGTCATTATGCTGAGAGCTGCTGACATACAGATTAGTGTCGCTGCATATCGGGCTTGGTGTTTGAGTGTGTGTGTGTGTGTGTGTGTGTGTGTGTGTGTGTGTGTGTGTGTGTGTGTGTGTGTGTCCGTGTGGTTATGTGTGTGTGTGTGTGTGTAGAAGATTAGGAAGCCAAGCTGAATTTCACTCCATCAGTCCTGGACATACAAGCCCATTAAAATATTTACTATGCAGCCTACCAAACTCTAATACCTATTATGTACAGTAGAATAATATCAACCATGTGCACATGGCGGGCACATTACTCACACAGACACACACACAAACATGCACACACACACACACACGCACACCTTGTCGTCGTCATCACATGTCATGGCGTTGGAGAACGGGATCTCTGCCTTGAACATCTTCCTGCAGTGCATGAGCTGCACCAGCAGGTAACACACCGTCTTGAACTTCATCCTCTTGGCTGGTTTAATGTCCGACAGGATCAGACCTGGAAAGATCTGGAGAGGGAACACACGGTCACATGTGATGAACAAAAACACCCAAGTAAGTCGATGAATGTAATGTAAACGACACATTAGCAACAGATCAGCTAATGCGTTTGCGGTGGACTGCAGATTATGAGCTTTAGTATGCAATCAGGCCATGATATCCACACAAGGGCCTAAAGCTGGTTTATGAAGTGAAACATATAGGGTTGTGTCCCTCTGTGTGTGTGTGTGTGTGTGTGTGTGTGTGTATGTGTGTGTGTGTGTGTGTGTGTGTGTGTGTGTGTCTGCGAACTTCTGTCATGCACAGTGCGACAGCCGTTCCACCCGGGTGCAGATGTGAAGTCAGTGTGAGATAGTGAGACAAGACGTGCGTGTCGGCCTAATGCCTGGTCGGCCTGCCCGTCCGCATCACGGAATCAACGACTGCACACGCCACTGACATGTGCCGCGTCGGAGTTGTACGCTTTCTGACACAGACTGGAGTAGAATGACACACAAATAAGGAAATAAGCGGGGAGATGGATGGAGGAAAGCATGGGAGCAAGAAAGGAATTAGAGAAACAAATAACAAGAAAGATACAAAGACAGAAAGACAGAAAGAAAGAAATACATAAAAAGTACAAGAAACAAACTGAAGAAACAAACTGAAGAAACAAACAAAGAAGCATAACGAGAAAGAAAGGACAAAAGATAGAAAGAAAGAAAGAAAGAAAGACAAGAGGGATGAGAGAAATTATCTCAGGTGGGCTAACCTTGCGCCTGTGAGAAGGAACGATGAAAAAGGTCTCGATGTTGTGTTTCTGGAGAAAGGCGTGCCGCTCGTGTCCGAGGCCTGGCTCCACCTCGTAGTCTCCGTTCAGGCACTCCAGCGTGGTCCTGGTGATGTGCACCTTGCTGAGAGCCATGGGAAAAACACAGACGACGGAAACAAGAAAAGCTCATGTCTAAGTCTTTGTCGTTTCTATTGTTGCTCACCGAGCTATGGTTATGTATCTTCCGGGGATATATGTTCCACCATTGCATTTCAGAGTTTCACGATTGAACTATGGCAAAGTGAATCATTTGCCCCATGGATAAGCATTGCTGAGAAACTCTTCAGTCAGCTGTTTTCTCTTGTCAGTTTTACCTATGGAATGTGAAGCAGACATCTATAATACTAGGGATACGACCAGAAATATACTCAAATCAAACACATCCAATAACCCAAGATTGGCTTTTGTCCATATCTAGATAGGATATCGATTCTTACGAATGCAACACGTAGTTCATGAGATGCTCTGCCGTACGCTGACAATATTAATCTGCATGTTGAATCATCTAGTGTATGTAGATGAATGGGATCGCTGCAGCATTACTGACCCAGGCAGACCGCCCGCCTCCATCATGTTGGCCAGCGTCACGTCGTTTGACCACACGTCGTACTGCCACTTCCTCAGGCCCAGCACGCCGCAGAGCACACGGCCCGTGTGCAGACCCACACGCATGTTCAGGTCCACCTCGGTGGCCTCCACCACCGACCTGCAGGGAGAGCAGAGCATTAGGCTTCACCAGTGCAGCTGCAGTCGCCATGACATTACAATGCCGTGAATAAAAGTGTGTGCCCAGGGCCTTTTATCCAATACAGTATTAAGGTTCATAATTAAAAAGTAAAGAGTCAGAAATCTCAAAATCTGGGCCGGAAACCAGAAACAGCTAGGGGCGGAGTTAAACCTTGTTTCCTGTATTGTTACAGAGATATTCTACTGAAGAAAACTAATTTGCGTGTGTGGATGAAGCTTTCAGAAGGGGATTTTAATACATGTATTTCTACAGTGGCCGGTCTACATGGTGTTGAATGAAACCTTTACAAAAAAAAGTTTACAGTTAATACAGACGCTTTTACGTTTACGTCAAATGTAGCATCCAGCATTGCATTCACTGTAACTTACAGTGAATCAAAGCCAGTTACACTGCAAACACTGTGAATCTATCTGGGATACGCAGTGTGAGGTAGGGGGCATTTATTTTGAAGGGGTCCAAGTGCTTCTCCTGTGGAC
>JACYXH010000103.1:807500-887500 GCA_026745465.1 Lota lota | reverse complement strand
GCAATTGTTAATATCTGAAATGGGTAGTTACATTTCCACTAGTTACAATCCTTTTTCAACATGTGGAAATTCAATTGTAGATATCTGTAATCGTTATTGTTACTAGTGAAAAGGAATTACTGATATCTATAATTAAATTAAAGATATCTGTAAATCTGTTTTGATTAGTCAAAATGTAATTTCTACATGTGAAAATATATTTGCATGTATGTCAAAATTGTTTTACAGATATCTTAAATCAACATTTGAACTAGTCAAAACGACATTTTGACATGTCGAAATGTCATTTCCACCAGTGAAAACTAAATCGCTACCAGTCACCCCAACTGATTAAATGTTAAAAGGGCTTGCCATAGATGATTGTCACTGTAAGATTCACAACAATAGAAACACTGCCAGTTCACACCCATTTAAACAACAACCGAAAACAAAACGGCCCCTGCAGGCCACAATCAAATCCCCGATAAGTACCTGCGTCTCTTTGGCTACTCTCTCAATAAATTGAAGTGCTAAATTGTCGGCTGCTGGCTCCGGGAGAGTGTTAGCAGCCACTTAGCTCACCGAGTGCTCACACGCCAGGCATTACCGCTCTCATTGACTCTCAATGACTTTCCACCCCAAAAAGGCTTTCTACAATGTTCATATTTGAATGTACGAGGCTCTGGCGTTTAGAGGATGAGCTTGAAGATCTCCTGCATCGTGACCGCAAGCATTTATTTTCTGCTCGCCGCCGTGTTCCACAGCAGCCCAAGCAGCTGATGTTTGCACTTGAGCCACGATCACGACTAGCAAGAGAGAGAGCAAGAGAGAGAGGGAGACAGCAGGAGGGAGAGAGAGAAAGAGAGGGCGGGAGAGAGTAAGAGAGAGAGAGAGAGAGAGAGAGAGAGAGAGAGCTCTGTTGCCCATTTTGTCTTTGTACATTTGGGTTTGGTGCTGGATGTGTGGGTGTGTGTGTCTGTGTGTGTGTGTGTGTGTGTGTGTACACCTGCATGCATTCATTTGTGTATGTGTGTGTGTGTGTGTGAGAGAGTGTCTGTGTGTTGGTCTATGTCTGTGTGTGTGTGTGTGTCTGTGTGCGTGTGTGTGTGTCTGTCTGTGTGTGTGTGTGTGTGTGTGTGTGTGTGTGTGTGTGTGTGTGTTTGGCCAGGGTTGTAGCGTAGGAGGTTGCAGGGAAGGTGGAAGAAATGGATAATAGGGAGAGGGGAGGTCTGGGATATAGGGGGGGTGAGGGGGGGGGGGCAGGAGAGCAGTTGTGGATTTAAATTAGCCTGTGATCAATGTGAGCGGCCCATAAAACAAGCTATTGGTGCAAGTCAACCACACAGTATCCAAAACACATAATGGTACAATTGTTTAGGTGAGGTCAGTGTGCACTGTTATTATGTGTTTGACTTGTGTTGTGTTGCATGTGTGTGTGTGTATGTGTGTGTGTGTGTGTGTGTGTGTGTGTGTGTGTGTGTACTACCATCAGACAGAGCCTGGCTCACAGGGTGCATCAGCATGGTGTCAGTCATCAGAAGGGTGCTAAGCAAAGCAGTACAAGTTATCATGAATGTTTGGTTGTATGTGGGTGAATGTGAATTGCTCTTTCTCTCTGTCTCTCTCTCTGTTGCTCTCTCTCTCTCTCTGTCTCAGAGAGAGATCAACAGAGAGAGAGAGTGAGAGAAAGAGAGAGCAATTGACATGGCCCTCAACTCCCACACTTGGCTATGATACGGCTCTCCACAGGCTGTCCACCAGCTCTTCACAGGCTCTCTACTTGCTCTCTACCGGCTCTCTACCCCCTCTCTACCAAATGTCTACCGGCTCTGTTCCAGCTTTCTACCAGCTGTCTACTGGCTGTCTACTGGCTCTCCACTGGCTTTCTAATGGCTCTTTACCGGCTGTCTACTGGCTGTCTACTGGCTGTCTACTGGCTCTCCACTGGCTTTCTAATGGCTCTTTACCGGCTGTCTACTGGCTGTCTACTGTCTCTCTACCGGCTCTCCACCAGCTCTCTAATGGCTTTCTACTGGCTGTGTACTGGGTCTCGACCGGATCTCTAATGGTTCTCTTCCGGCTCTTTACCGGCTCTCCACCGGCTCTCTACTGACTGTCAATTGGCTTTCTACCGGCTCTCTCCCAGCTCACTACCGGTTTTCTAATGGCTCTATACCGGCTGTCTACTGGCTCTCTACGGCTGTCTACCGGCTCTCTACCGGTTCTCCACCGGCTTTCTATTAGCTTTCTACCTGCTCTCCACCGGCTCTCAACAGGCTCTCAACAGGCTCTCTACCGGCTTTCTACCGGCTCTCTACTGGCTCTCTACCTACTCTTAACCAGCTCTCTACTGACTTTCTACTGGCTCTCCACCAGCTCTCAACCGGCTCTATACTGGCTCTGTTGCAGCTCTCCACTGGCTCTCAACCGGCTCTTTTCGCATTCTCATTCCAGCGTAATCAGTCCTGTCGGCCCACAGCCAGCCCACAGTAGGCCCGGGCCACGCTGCCACACTCGAGCCCCACAGATTGCCGCTGAACATGATGGAGTTCAATCATTACAGGCTACTTAGTGAACAGTCGTTGCAATTTGCAAAGGACTGTCCAATCCATTAATTACTAAATCCTGTTATGCTGAGAAATGATTGACATAGTCATTGCTTTTGGAAATATACCAATTGTATCTTGAGCTTATTATACTGTCTTGTCTTCACTATTCTGATTTATTCTTCCTTCGTATGGTCTGGGCCTCCAGATTTGCATGCTCTTTTCATAGCTTCAAATGACCACCGTGCACACAGAACGCCAATAGATGAATGGGAATTTGCATCAAAAGGTATATCTACTGGTAGGCAGACTCAATAAAGGCTGCCACACAACTTTTGACAATGCAGCGTCGACAGAATAACACAAAAAGAAAATGTAGCTTCTTTAGAAGCTGTATTGATCATTCAAATCTCATGATGTCAGAATCCTATTCTATTCCTATTCTTATTCTCAATGATGTCAGAATCCGATTCAACTGCAACTTTCATCTATTTTCTATCACAAGCAGAAGTACAGTATGTCCATGGTGGCTGGCCTGGCCAGACCAGCACCTCTATTCACCTCTCTGTGTGTTGTGGGCTAATCATAGCAGCTCTTCCTCAATCCCTGACACAGGGGTCACAGCAGGTGGCACTATGGAAGCAAACAGAATTCCCTGCGCCCCCCCTTGTACCTGACGTTGTCATGACGCTGGATGTAGATCTTGTGAAAGATCCTCTCAGGAGGTTTCAGGAAGTCCTCCTTCATCTCCATGGCAACGTTCCTGGGCAGAAGACTCATTAGCAGACGCTCCTGTTGAAAAGGAGGGGTGAAATAAAAAGAGGGCGGGGGGGGACATGGAGTTAGATCTTTATATTGGTTGATCTGAATATAAATAGCATTGCACATTTCATCAATTAATAGCTTAAATACAGCCTACTCAATAAAATCCATGAGACATGTTGAGACCGTTTGGCATTGTTACATCTGAGCTTGATTACTCCAAAATAATGCTAGTTGTGTGTTAAAGCCTTAAATTCATAAACATGTAGTTACCATAATCTGAAGCACAAGCAGAGGATATGACAATTATCTCATATCTTTGTTCATCAGCCTCCTCTTTTTACTTGAGTCAATTTCTAGTAATTCTAGTTTCTAGCTTATAGAGACATACTTTATACCACTTCCTAGCCACTCAATACCTCATCCTATCTATCCAGACAGATTTTTTTGCAATAATCTCCAAAGATACCTAGGTGGGTGCGTCTAAAAATGTGACTATTTCCTGTCCCCATTTCATAGCCCACCCTGGGGTCTTCCCAATCCCTTTATAGGTTAAGCCTCTGAAGTTGGCCACAGTTTACCCTAGCCACTGTGTTGACTCGTGTCATTTTTTACTGTATATTGCTCATCATTATGGATCGTCTCTCTCTCTCTTTCTGTGTGAGTGACTTTGTGCCTGGCTAGGATGGAGTCTGGGTCATGTGGAGGAAGGGTCCTTCCCCTACCATCCCCTCCTCCCCCCACAGCCACCACCATCCACCCCTCTCTTGGCTGTGGCCATGTGTCCTAGGCAGCCCCTCCCCCATGCCTGCAGCCATGGATGATCTTGACTTCTCTGACCCACATCTTCCCCTGCTCCCTGGCTCACCTGCCCCAGCAGGTCTTAACACACATCCCCTGACTCTTATACCATCCTGGTCACTTTACTACTAATAATACTGCTGCTACTACTTCTACAACTAATATGACTGGACTAGTATAAAGCACCATATTTGAATTCCAGATGAAGACCATGGTGGGATTGATTGCATCTCACTGTGCCTTTTAATTTATTTACAATAAGCTAATTTCTCCACTGCAGCATTAATGCGGGTCATTAGCAGCTCAAGTGTTGTCTGTTTGGCTGCCTAGCCATTTCAAAAGTAAGACTTTGAATTATGTTTCTTCATTGTTGCCCTGGGATTTTGGGATGTTGTTCTGCGGCATTGCAAGAGTTTTGTCAAACAATCTATTGAAACGGAGAATGTGAACCCTTGACTATTGAATTAGGCCCAATACAACAGTCTCAGTTATTGATTATATATTAATATAATTATGCATTAAAATAATGTTAATGCTTTGTCGCTTGGTAATTGTATTTATTCAAAAAGAATGAATAGAAATATAGTTACTGATATATTCAATTATAGAAAATTCATATATCTATTAAATTATATTGAAAAGACATTTCAAGATATATTGAAATGCTTCTTGAAATTCGGATCACCAACAGCTTCTGGGAAACGGGCCTGTACAAATAAACCTGACATCCAAGCTGGGTCACAGAAGCCAGATTCAACAATGGTGAATAAGCAATGGGACACCTTTTTTAATTGCTTTATTAATCCTCCTTACATAATGTTAATCATTGCCCAGTAATCATTCAAATGCTCCCATTGAATGAGCTGGCAAGCTTAACATAAATTAATTAGGCCATTGTTGTGGCCCATTTGAGGTGAAGGACATGATGACTTTGCATGATGAATATAATAAATTGGATCGAAAATGACACAATCAAGATTATAGACTTCAAGGTCAAAGTTCAAAGTTCAAAGGCTTCCCCAGTCTTCTCTTATTCAAGAGGAAATTACAATTATCCCAAGTTCTGAGATTGCTATTGACCCGGCCAGGCAATTAACCACATGGACATATAGGGGTGATATATAGGAACGTGGCAATCAATAGCATCGGCAGACTCATGTCAATACAATTCCTAAAGAGTGAGAGAACGAAAGACAGAAAGATAGAAGGGAAAAAAATACACGCAATTCCTCACTCTCTAGTGTGTCAAGTGATAACCGAGCCACTTTGATAAGTGAAATCCAAATCTCAGAAGGTTGGTCTGAGGGAACATGGCCAGGTTTGTTGTGCCGGCTAGTGTCTGGCTGATGATATCCTGATCCCTGATCCCAATCAGGGTTCTGTGCAGCCCCCCCACTCCCCCAGATACAATGTGACCTTTACGGGAGTACGGAGGCCATAAAAGCAATCTGCTTGTGTAATTACCTGTCAGAAGGCAGCCAATGACGGTGAGGAAAACACAGCACATCATCATGTAATCGCACAGGTGTGTTCACGTGCGTGAGTCTCCTCCTCCCACGTTCTATCCCTCACCCTTTTCTCTTATCTCTTATCTCCTATGTGTGTGTGTGTCTTTGTGTGTGTGTGTGTTTGTGTGTGTGTGTGTGTGTACGTTCACATGCATGTGTGTGTGCATGCGCGCGTGTGTGTGTATGTGTGCGTGTGCGTGTGCGTATGTGTGTGTGTGTGAGTGTGTGGTTTTGTGTGTGTGTGTGTGCATGCGGGCTGATGCCGTGGCTGGGTCGTTGTAAATCTGTCCATGTCAATCAACATATATGCTTACTTTAGAGCACACAAGAATATTAAAAATAATTATTTTCCATTGCAATCACCAGTGTAGGTGGGTGGGTGTGGACTTCACCCCAGGAGTGGGGGTGGGAGGGTATATAAGTATTTATTGCATGTATGTTGCTTGATTGTACCTTAGTTAAATCTGTTTGTGTCTCTCTGCGTATGTGTGTGTGTGTGTGTGGGGGGGGGGGGGGGGGGGGGGGTGTATGTGTGTGGAGGTGGTGGAATGTGTGGTGCTACAATAATTGTTCTTTCCCTAAATAGCTGCTGTCATAGTTACTGTGTGCCTGGGAGCAGGCTGTTAGAGTACGATGGCACCTGAAACCTTTAAATCCTGCAACCTGTTAGGCATCTTGCAAACCCTATCTATATACTTCTCATCTGCATACATAAAACACACACACACACACATATATATATATATAAACTAAACATACAAAGTATTGTGTCTGTCCTCATAGGCATTGTTGTGCATGTGCGTGCGTGTGTGTGTGTGTGTGTGTGTGCGCGCGCGCACGTCTGTGTGTATGTGCATACATGTGCGCGTGTGAGCGTGCGGCTGCATGAGCGTGCGTGCATGCTTCTCCACATGGCTCACCTGTTTCTCGTTCTCGTCCTCCAGCCGTAGCCGCTCCTCTATGCAGTTGCGCGCCTGCAGGAAGACCTTCCGCTGGGTCCGCTCCGTCAAGATCCTCACAAACACCCCAGACAGGTTGACGCTGGTGAACAGCACCACGTTGGCCACCAGCTGAACACAGAAGCGAGACAAGACCAGACATGTCCGGCAAGCTGCGAGCGGATGTGTAAATGTTGTGTTGAATGGGGGGGGGGGGGGGGGGGGGGGGGGGGTGATTAATCCCTGATTAATCCACCGAACGTCAAACACAGAGGTCGACCACATGAACTGTGGCGTGGGGAACTCTGGGGAACAGCATTTCTGTGTGGGTTACAGGGCCAAACAGAGTGTATTATATGTTATTGTTTTCAACACATTTGATGCTGTCACACTCTTAATGCACAACCTTTTGCACAGTATGTCACATCCACTGTAGTCTGAAGGGTTTAGGTGCCTTTACAAAACATCTGAATGTCCTGTTTGATTGAGAGTGTTTCCTCAAGTAGCCTACATTTAGAATGTAGTCCATGTTGCAAATTGGTCACTTTTGTGCTGCTTTTTGTGTGTAAATCAACATTCTTGCCTTTCAACACTCATCATCAGGTGTGCCTTGAAATAAAAAAAATGGTCTTAAAACATTTGATCATTAAAATGATAAATTACACCTTTTTGCCCCTTTTTAATTTCCTAAATAAAATCCTGGACAGGGAATAAATCTGCGGTATTGAACGTGTTTACGTTCACTTACATGTTTTTATTGTTTTGTGGGAGAGGGTTTATACAACGAAGCAGCTCAAACCAGCTCATGGGTCGCCTGAACTCACCACCTTACCATTGTACTTTCGTTACGTCAATTTTAGATGAGACAATCTTTCAGCACCTGGAGGTGGACAGTTCCCCTTCATGCAACTGTCACCAACACCTAGAACTCAATACAATAAGGGCTTCAAGTAAGCTAATACTGGGCTATTATAATCAAAATGTGGTGCATGGTTCAAGAGAAGGGTCGTGTTACGAGTGGGGGGATGGCGCAGGAGGGGGAGGAGATTATCATAACATTGAAGGATGTCGATGTCGGTGTGCCCTTACCGGTCTCCAAATCCGTTCCTTCCTCCCCGTGACCGACGTCACCGTAACGATGAAGTGAGACGCGGCCACCATCACCCCAAAAAGCACTGCGAGTAGAGTCCGCACCGGCAGCAGCAGGTAAGCAACTAGGGTGACCAGCATCAGCTGCCACACGCCTTGCTCGGGAGCAGCGGCACTCTCCAACTCGGCAGCTCCGAGCGCCAGGGGGAACGGGCAGCAGAGGAGAGCAAAGGTGAAGCTGAAGAGCAGCGAAAGCTTGGCAATCTGCTGCAGTTGTGTCACCTGCAGGTACTTGACGTTGGTGACGATGAAGAGTGAGAGGAACACCACGCAGTGCACGGGGTGGGAGCCCTTGGAGACGGTGAGGCGTGGACCGGACAGCAGCTCGACCAGCGCGAGGGACGACGCAGCCACGATGAGCACCGCCAGGGCTTTGAGCGTGGCAGTCTGTTCCTGTTTCAGATTATAGTTTTGGAAGAGAGCCTCTAGCTCCCTGCTGTTGAACTCTTCCTCGCATGCGATGGCGCCCAGGGGTGCACCGGCCGGGCAGTGACCCTTCTTCCGTCGAGTCTTGACTCTTTCGAATGGTATTTCCTCCATGCTCCGGCCATTCATAAAAACCGAGTATGGCGCACAGTCGGGGAACTTTTGAATACAGCGAATTGAACAGATCAAATACTTCCTTGACCGCGAGAGCGAGGACGAGAATACGGCTGACCACCGGGACTCCCGAATTAAATATCCCCACTGCGCGCGCTATCCACAGGTTGATTACTGTTGTTTCGTCAGAAAGGTAGCACAACCAATGTGCACTATCTCTCTCAAACACGCTTCTCGCATCCCCATCACCCTTACTATCTACTGACGTTGACATTTCTACTGAGTCTGAATACCCCTTCATCGTCACACCAACATCCTCTCTATCATCTACATCCCTTCTTCCACTCCCTCCCTCCCATCTTCCCGAATGAAAAAGAGTGATAAGTACCCAGGAGTAGGCAGGGGGATAGTCAAATGGATGAGGACATAAATAATAAGAAGAAGCAGCGAGTAAGAAAAGGATATAAGCAAGAGTAAATGAAGGACCCCCCCCCCCCACCCCCCATTCCCAAGCGAACTACCTGCTGCGCGGGCTCCGCTTCATCACAGCTCAAACGAATTACACTTTCCCAAAGTCGGCAGGGTTTGATTTACAACACTAAGAAGATAATCGTTGCCCGCAACAGTTGACCTACATGTTTTTTTTATTTCTTTAAAACAATGATAATATATCCACACCCCTGCGTTATCAGAAATATGCAAATGGTACTTTAATCTCCTTGAATTTGACGGAGACCGACGTCGAATTAATCTTGGCACCGGGAAGAGCAGCAACAGAAGAGCCATGGTGAATTCCCATCATCGAGTCTGCAGTCAGAACTGCTGTAGTTACCTGCTAAAAATAGACTCGCTGCGCTGGTGGAGGCTCCCGTATAGCAACAATTTGGCCCTAGCTAAATCAATTCCCCCCGTGTATTCATAATGTCGACATTGTGTTGCAATTTTGAAACTAAGGTAAAATGACGAAATTGTATGTGGTCACATTTATGTAATGATAAATGTCATGTTGCATATAATTTCCCACAAACTACTGATGTTGTGTTTGTATATTTTATCATTAAAAGGCAAGTATATGCAATGTTGAAAAGTGTTGTGTTAATGGAGGGGTAGCAAAACATTGTGAATGTGGAGACCCTTGTTGCCACAGTGAACAGCTTCAATTAAAGTCTTAATTGTCTGCTTAGAAATAAATCAACACAAAATATAAATAAAATATATATATGACCTTGCCGTTGTTACATAAACGCCCTAACGGAGATCTGATGAAGACACCCATATTCCAGCGGGGGTCAGTGAACTGGAAGTGAATAAACAAGTCAATGTGGGCCCTTCATAACAAAAACAAAGCCCTATACGTGCACCCAATCAATTCTTGATCACTTTTCCCAGCGACATATAGACCAGCGGGCTGCAAGACAGAAGCTGAGGGAACAGTGCTGGGATTGCTTCGCTTCCCATGTCTATAAACAGATCAGTGCTAATATTAACATTTTCAGCAGCTCTACTTTATAACAAGTAATACATTACCCACACCTTCCCATGGAGTAGCTCTCAGCATGGCAAGTTGTTATGTTACATAAAGAAACAGTGTACTTTTCTGATTAAATCCCCACCGACCTGGTAAAAAGTGTTAAGTGTTTGTTATTGCCCTTCTAAATCAGGAGGATAAACAGAAGCCTGGCAGCCAATCTACTCCTTCTCAAGTTAGTGACAGCTGTCGATTTTTGTTTATTTATTTAATTTGTTCTCTCTCTTTTGGACCATCCCTCCCTCTTGGATGGCTGACAGCCCTTCGTTGCCATAGCAACAGAGGCAGTGAGGTGTTCCCCAATCAAACACCCCCAGTACTCTACCTGTCTCTCTCTGTCTCTCTGCCTCTCTCATTCTCATGCTCTCTCTCTCTCTCTCTCTCTCTCTCACTCTCTCTCTCCATCGGTCACTGTCTCTGTCTCTCTGTTTCTGTGTGTATGTGTGTGTCTCTCTCTCTTTCTCTCTATGTGTCTCTCTCTGGCTCTCTCCCCCCTTTCTCTTTCTCTCCCTCCCTCCCTCTCTTTCTCTTTCTCTTTCTCTTTCTCTTTCTCTTTCTCTTTCTCTTTCTCTTTCTCTTTCTCTTTCTCTTTCTCTCTCTCTCTCTCTCTCTCTCTCTCTCTCTCTCTGTCTCTCTCCCTCTCCCCCCTCTCTCTCTGTCTTTCTCTGGCTGGTTTGATTTGGGATGATGAGGGGAGCTGATATGTTTGTGTATGTCTGTGGCGTGGGGACACGTGCTCAGTGACATTTTTCCAAAATCAGAGTCGGTACAAGAAGGAGCGGATGAAAGCTTTCAGTGGGCAACCCAATGGCACCCCCCAATGTATGTATATTCTGTGTGTGTGTGTGTGTGTGTGTGTGTGTGTGTGTGTTTGTGCATGTGTGCGTGTGTGTGAGTGTGTGGGTGCATGTTGTCTGTGTGTGTGTGTGTGTGTGTGTGTGTGTGTGTATCTGTGTATGTGTATGTGTGAGAGAGGTAGACAGCAGGAGAATCCCATCCTATTGTAGACCTTTCCCATCCATTCCTCATTAGTCGTGGAAGTCACAGTTCCTGATCTAGGGATCAGGTGACCCCCACAGAAACTCTGCTTTGATTCGTCAGCCCCCTGCCCTTCATCATCAAAGCCAGGTGACTCCTCGTTCATCAACACAGTGTGAGATGATAGCCAAGTTGGCAGACAGAGACAGAAGCAGAATAAAAGAGTGAGAGAGAGAGAGTGGGGGGGGGGGGGGGGAAGAGAGAACAGGGAACCAAACACATTAGGCTATTCTGCAAATTCATGAGAAGGACCCCTCCACTGGGGTAAGAGACAGCTGCTCCAATGTGGCTTGTGTTCATGAATAAACCTGCTTGCTGCCATTCATACCAACACAATTAGCTGTGTCTCTCATCAGCCGCAGACCAGAATAGCCTGACATGGAAAACTGCCTCACAAATTAATGTTGATGTTTAAACGGCCACAATGCAGAACAAAGTAGAGAATTACAATTGTTTGCTTCAGCAAATTCCACATCTGTACACAGATGATTTTTTTTACATGCTTACAGTAATTTAAGCATGTGTACCAGGTATTTGTAGGCTCAACAGCAAGATTGTGATGAAAAGCTGGTCGGACTCCTTGCGGAATCCTATAAGCTCTATTTGCAATCGGCAACAATCAGTTCAACGCTATTGCTTTGATGTTTTTCTTTTAGCTTGTGTAGCAGTCCACAGACTGTATAACACTGATATTTTGGGAGTATTTGTGTCTGAGTGTGTGCGGCAGGGAGCGAGAGACAGAGAGAAACAGAGAGAGAGTGAGTGAGAGAGAGAGAGAGAGAGAGAGAGAGAGAGAGAGAGAGAGAGAGAGAATGCAAACATATGAAGTGTGAGGAAGAGAATGAGAAAGTGTGTTCTGCGTGCAGGGAGTGTGTGCGTGCATGCAAGCGTGTGTGTGTATGCGTGTCTGCATGTGTATGTGTGCGTGTGTGTGTGTCTCCTGGGTTTCAGTGTGTGTGGGAGTATTATTGAGAGATATTTTTATTGCTGTGTGTCAGCTCTCATCTCCCACTGCAGGAGCTGTTGAAGGGAGTGGAAAGACATTTCAAACACAAATACGATTTAACCACACTCGCCTGCATGCACATGGAAACACATGTTTAAAAAAAAAACTTTTTAACAAAGCAATCCTTTTCATCTTTGAAACAAAAACAGAAATGCCACGAGAATGTCACAGTTTTAAAGTACAATAGAAATATGAAAGTGACCATTTGAATCAAATTTCCGGCAAGCCCATCAGGGTGTGAACACACAACTAAAGTAACCTGACTGAAGAAAAATAGAAGAAAAACCAAACAAACCAATCCGCAGCTTCAAACCCCCTCTGAGTCCGAAACAGGAAGCTTTCTATTTTGCCATCATGGGTGCCTCTCAGCCACTGGACAACACTTAAGTACCCCTTAAGTCATGCACACAGGTGTCCCCCTATAGTACACAAGCTCCTCACCCTAATGGCTTTCCTTCACGCTGTCACTCTTAGCATCCCATAAAGACAGTCTCCTGCCTGCACTTTGAAACCTATGGAGGGATTATTCTAATCCTGGCGGGAATACACACCAGGGTCTCGATGGGGTACCTGCTAAATTGAGCTGGTTCCTATTTTCCCCAGTGGGATATTTAAAAAGGCTTATTGTCTCCCGAACACATGTAAAAGGTTGACGTCACGCGGTTCACCACATTCAACCTCTGTGTTTACTGACGGCTTCCTGGCACAGCACTAACAGTCATTATCGGCCTATCAAGACCTCGACATTCATTGTTTCGATTGAGAGCTTTTTCTCGATATGACACCCGTGCCATCAAAATACAAAGAAAAGTATGAATCCAGACCTGGGAATACTCCAAATGACCAATGTGCATTTAAGCACACTTTAGGTTTCTGCTTTTTTTTAAGCCCTGAAAGAGTGATTTGTGAGACAAGCTGCAATTGTTTGTGTCTGAAAAATGTGCAGGCTTCCCAATGTGAATTTTCCACGCTGAGTACATTTGAGTCCTGCTAGAAGATTCCGTCTTAAAAAAACATGATGATTATTCATAGTGTGATGGCTATCAGAGTTAAGACTTCTGTTTTTGATGTATCTATCCTTCAAGCGTGGCGTAATAGCTTCATTTATTGCTGCAGGTGTCTTGATGCAACTTGGGTGAGTGGGGGAGAGGTGGACCTGGCAATGGCAATGACCTGGGACACTCAACCTGCATCATCAAATATTCAACAGCACCTGAGAGACAAAGAAACTTTGCCCCCCTTAAACCCACACACAACTATTTATTCTACCAAGGCAGCGCCGTTGAAACTCTTTCTTCTTCTGAGCATGTGCAAGTTCTTATTTCCTCCCAGCATTACACTCTTGCTTTCAAATAGATCATCGTGCGGCATATCAAATATTAAAATACCTTTGTGAAATATTGATGTCAATCAGTGTTTGTAGATCTTGGCTTTCAGCTGGCATGGTATGAACTAATGAATGGGGGATCAGTGATAGGCTGAACCAGCCCTGGGGTGGGGGGAACTGGAGCTGGCCAAACATCTAACCTTTGACATTGGGAACACTGTGGTATCAACGGAAAAATGATGTGCTCATCATGTCATTGACAAATCAGAACTTTTACTTAACTGATATCTTATATTGGGGACATAAAGGGCTGCTTTGCTTTTATTCCAGCTTTCATGACCTTCTGAATTACATCCTGTACATACACACTGACACACTCATGCAAAACACACACACACACACACACACACACAAACAAACAGAAACACACACAAACAAAGCAGCTGTGAAAACCCTATTTGATTGAGCTATGGACACGGGGAGTACACAGGAAACACAAGCGGAAGTGTGCCTAATCCTGCTGTACAATACAGCAGGACAATACAGCACCAAACTGTTTTTCTTTATCACTTTAAATACAATTACTGTGATCTTTATTATAATATGTGCAGACTACAAAACACACCGTTGGGTTAAACGAACCCCGGAAATAGAACCATAGGCTAGGCTATGTCTCACTGCTAAAATTGCACTGGAACACAGTGAGTGCTTTTGTGAGGCTTACTTGCTTACTTGCGTCTGGGCATCTCCGAAACCCCCAGGGTGGGTAATGTGATGATTAGCATAAGCATAATGAGCTAAATGTTAGCTGCTGCCTTAAACTACTGCTCCTCAGCTGTAGGGCCAACCTGACTTCCAATGAGCAAACAGACTGGGGTACCAGTATGAAACCAGGGAAAAAATCATTATTTATGTTAGAAGGGGAATGGACTGGTATGGCTTTTCAGTCAACTATATTTTCTTCTTTTTAAAAGAAGCCACATTTGAGCCTCTGAAAGCTACATTTCATACTCCAGAAATTGTTGTGCCCTCCCAGCATTTAAAAACAAACAGACAAACACAAAACAAACACAAAACAAACAAACCAAAATGCACAAATCCCCCTGCTGCTTGTCCATCACTATAACGTCTTGTGTAAAGGTAATGTAGAGAAAGTTCACCTGGAATAACACATTAAGATTGACCTGTCACATCAAATCTCCCTCACCTCTCCCTCCACCTTTCCTCCTACCACCACCTCCCCCCCTCACACCTCTCCCCTCCACCCCCCTCCCTGTCTCTATCCCGCCTTCTTTTTCTTTAAACTCTCCTATATTTGCCTATCGCTTTCCCACTTTCCCCCTATAGCACGCTGGTCAATAGAGCTCCTCCTGCTGTTAATTCATCCTCTGGGAGATAGTTGAGGGGGGATGGGCAGGGCTATACATAGAATGATAGAGCAGGAGAGAGGAAGACGGAGAGAGAGAGAAAAAGGGAAAGCGTTGCTTACAAATAAAAGAAATGCCTACCAACAGTCGGGGATTAGTGGTTTCCCGGAGGATTTTCACTCCCAACGCCCAATCTGGAGCGACTAGGCGAAGCACCAACCAGAGTCTTCTTAATTCAGTTAAGCTCTGCCACACACACACACAGACACACAGTACAATTTTGTAATTTGGTTAAGAGTCTCAAAGGAAGGACTTAAGGAGGATGAGGTTGGACACGTTATATACATATACAAATACAAAAGTCTGTGAAATCTTCAAGTGATGAGTTTACCTATGGGTGAGTGACTTCACAACCATTCAGCAACACCTATGTTTACAAGAAACTCACGCACTCACACGCACGCACGCATGCAGACATGGACGCACACACGCACGCACGCACACACACACACACACACACACACACACACACACAGCAAAGTGACTCATTAGCAGCAGATTACTCAGCACCTGAGCCTGCTAGGCTTGTTAAACAACAACCCTGTGCCGTGTACGGTGGAACAAGCACGTACACGAAATACACTCTAATTTACTCACACACCCCAAACGACTAACCTCTTATGATCAATTCTCAAGCTCCACCTATTAATACAAGTAATCCAAAACCTATGACGCCTCAAACAAGTTTAACACAACACCTTTATAATCCTTTATAAACAATAAGTATATGAACACAGGCTGACAGGCACACACACACACACACACACACACACACACACACACACACACAAACACACACACACACAGATACACACACACCCTTGAGAAGGTGGGAAAGTGCTTGTTGGGGGTGTCTATCATGTGCTATGGTACCACACACGCTATGGTGATACACATGTTAGCAACCTGCTGCCATGGTTGATCCAGTGAATAGAATATGTGTGTATGTGCGTGTTTGTGTGTACGTGTCTGCATGCATGCATGTGCATGCAGAGCAGACAAGTAGAAACACACGCATCACCCCGACAGGGTGTATTTACTCTAAACCCAACATCACACTAACCCTGATCCTCACAAGGAAAACGCAATGACTGTTAAATTATTGGTGCAAGTCCTCATCAAGGGCTCAAAGGGCTTTTTACGAGCATAAGCATAAGGAGGTGCAAATATATCATAAGCCTTTATATTACAACGGAGAATAAAGTGACTGGTATTATGCGGTCCAGACAAACAATGAGGAGACAAACAGACATGTGCGAATAACACAGGGTCCATCTGGTTGCTTTCTCACCAAGAATAAATTCAATATACATTTATTCTGCGCGTGGATTAAAAAACAATAGGAGTGTGTATAATGATGGATGGAGGGTGGCTTTCTGCCCGGTTTCCCCAAAGCTAATTCTCTTTTACACTGTGTCAGGTGAATGAATAAAATATGGCCCTCCCGTTTTCCAAGAAGGGCAAGGATTCGCTAATTGGAAATGCTGTCTACTGATCAGCGAGCAGAAATGAAAGGCAGTACACAGGGGTAACATACCAGTCATGTGCACACACACACACACACACACACACACATACACACATGCAGCATCTGCCTCCAGGTAGGTCTTCCAGGTGACTCCCAAGGGGTGTCGCTGAGAGATGTGGTAACACTCTATATACATAAGACAACATATCGTAAAGATACTCTACAATTTATAAATGTTTTTGCTGCATTCTGATTCTTCACAGACAAACATGTAGTCTAGGGTGGCAGTAATATTTGTCAAATATTAGTGAACGTTTCAAATGTTTGTGCACGATAAAACAGAGCGTTAGCTAAAATAGGCCACACAGTCCTTCCGTCCCCCCCCCCCCCCCGTCCGTCCGTCCGTCCCCGACAGTCAGAGGTTTTCGTGGTCCCACAGCTAATAAAACTGTTGGCGGGTGAGGGGGCAGAAGGGAAGGTTATAACTAGTCCTTCCTGTGGCTGACAGTGATGCAGTGATATTGATGGAGATATTTACTGTAATCCTTGGCTCCGCTAGCCTTGGCCGAAGAGGTGAAGGGGTCGTAATTCTTCTGGTGACTGCAGCGCTTCATTCTGGGCTGGCTGAATGTCATCTTCTCGAGGCGCACAACAACCCAGGGCTTGTAGGACACTACAGCCGTGAAACTGCCGAGTGACCAATGTGAGAAAGATATAGGGATATTCCACCCTTGTAACTCCTCACAGTGCCTCTAATGTCTTGTTTGACATAACAACCCACACACACCTAAACCGGTTTATTCATGAAAACAGGCAGACATGCTGCCATGTGTGCACAAATGACCCCGATCAGTCATCCTTTGGTGCCTCCTTTTTTTGTCCTCTCCTTTGCCTTTCTTCTCCTCTAAACCTGAACACTCTCTCTCTCTCTCTCTCTCTCTCTCTCTCTCTCTCTGACAGGTCTGGGCAATGCCACTCAGATTGGTGTGAAATCGCTGCTTAACAGGGGGGAAATGGGCTGTTATTTTTGGAGCACCGTCATGGGGGACCGTCAGACCATCATCCCCTCTCTAATGAGCAGGGTGATGGGAGGGGTCGGGTGAAGGTGGAGGAGGAGGTGGAGGAGGAGTTGATGGCAGGTGCATGGGGGCTGCCTCGAATGCACACACAGACGACGCATATACACACGTAACACGCAGAGATGAGGGAAGGCACGGAAAGGGAAAACGCGACTGGTGGAAAAGCAAGCAGATTAGATGGACAGAGGATCTGATACAACAGAGGGAATGTGGGTTTGCATTTGCAGGGGCTTGATTCCCCCCTGGAACCCCTTTTAGAATTGCTTAATGATAGTAACCTGATTGGACTAAAGTCAGTGCAAATGTGCATTTACGCCACTGGGCTGACTGAGTTGAGTCAACAGAAGGGACAGGACCGGACCTGTATACCTAATACACACAGTTCAATCTGAGCTTGAGATGATAAGGCAGACAGTGTTAAGACAATGCAATCTTTGTCATGTTTCACAAATGCAGAATATTATCACCAATGATGGACAGTTAATAATAATTGTCAGGTAATATTATTTATTAATGGTTCAATATTATAACGTCCCTATGGGTAATCATTTTTAGGAAACGCACTCACAGCTGTGGACACAATTTAAATAAGTTGAACTTATTTAATTAAAGCTCCACGATTATTCTTGCAACCTTTCATTAAAACAGAAAATACATCTCCAAATACATAACCATTTTCTTCAGTGTATGCTTTTTCTTTTTAACAAGTAACAAAAAAGATAACTTAAAAAGATAAGCCAGAGTGATAGTAGTATAAGAAAAATAAGCTAAATACTGACCGCTACTGTCAGTATAACAAAAATAAGCTAAATACTGACCCCTAATGTCAAAGCAGTAGAATGTTGTCTGATTTACAATTGCACAAAACCCTCTTTAAAATATTTACTATATGTGGTGAAGCTTGAGCATGTGCACATTCTGTCACTTTACAACGGCTAGATCTTTACTGCACACATACAGAAACACATGCCAATGTGATAAATGTTCTAAGTAAGACCACCCAAATGTTCTGTTTTAATCAATGACTTAATACAAAGGCTTTGCATTTCTGTTATTTTAAACAGCATAATTATTGTGATTACCCTACTAAAAAAATATTTTGTTACTAAATTGAGCTCTAACAGCCAAAGCACTGGTTTGGATAAAACATCAAGCCGAAGTTGCTAATCAATGGAACGTGTATCATGTTTTGTTTGCGTCTTTATGTTTTGTTTGGATGTATGTTATATGGTAAAAGTGCCGTAAGGTGATAGCCATTGAACATGTGCAGTACGGCTTGGGCAGGAGGTACGGATAGGGTAATGACAGTTCCCCAAGGGCAATTAACACAAAAACTGATGATTCTCCAATAAAGATGTGCCGTCAATGTGGATCATAGCACGCACAACCATTATAAATAACTCCAAATAAATGGGAAAATACATTTATTGTCATGGTAAAGTGACTCATGCCCAGGGCCTTGAAGGTAGGTCAAAGCAGAGGCCAGTGACCAGGTCTCACTTGGTCTCAAACTGGTGGGGTGCCAGAGCAGCGGGCAGAGTGGTCGCACAGGGACCATGGAAGTGGAACCTAGAACAGTGAAAAACATACGAGTTAGTACACACACACCCACACACGCAAGTGCACACAAAGACACACATATACACACAAACACAGCCTGATCTGCAATCTAAATGTTTATTTCTTGTTTCAAAAAAGCTACTTTGAAATGAATTAGCATGGCTTGAATTGAGACTCACTGAAATTGCATGGTAGCTGGTGTGTGCTCCATGTTGAACTCGGCCACAGGGACACCTCTGGCTGCAACTTGTGGGGCAAACATGGCTGCCGGATAGACTATGGAAGACGTGCCAACCTGCACAGCACAACATCAAAGGCAAAGCGGGTGAGATGGTAACAGCACTAGATGAGATATCTATCTACTGATTAGTCATTTAGCACCGTTTTTTTCAACCTGTGTTACTGAGGGTACTGTAAAATACAAACATAGAAAAAAGGTATATGGTTGATTGATTGAAAATAAATATATTATAATATTGTTCAGTAAATTTAGTATTCTGGCTTGTTTTTATTTAAAGAAATAGCGTTGCTTTGTGCATTCCATCATGTTTTCCATTTATGTTTTGTGTTAATTTGTGTTTGCTAAACACACTGGGAGCCTAAGCAGTGTTGCCGACTTTCTTTGTCACTATTTCCCACTGGCCATGGCATTCTTGCAGTAATAATTGTGTTTAAAGGGGGCGCTGGAACTCTTTGTTAAACCACTGCATGTGTATTTACCTTTTGTTTACTGTTGGCATATGAGGTGGTCCGCGAGAGGTCTTGATGACAATTTAGTGGTACATCTAAAGTCAAAGCTTTTGGCAGCCACTGATTTAGCAGCAGTTCAATGGGACTTGTAGCGAATTCAGATACATGTCGCTAAGGTGCAAGAGCTGGCATCGTGCTCAAAGAGGCCTACAGGGTATGCTGTGTACACTGGGGATTAAACACTGTATGCTTCGGCATGATGTTAAATACCAGAGGAACACCCTAGCCAGCAACTACACTATAAAGCCCATATTTATTGTTCTGTTAAAATCCTAGTGGCTGAAGAAAGTAAACCAAAAAACAACACAAAGGGAGAAAAACATGTCATGAGTGCTTAAAAGGACATCGTCCTCTTCCACCTCAAACTAGCTCACCACAAGGCAGAGATCACAGCTGTTTAGCTCTTCCTCTACGCGCCTCAGAATGTCAGAGTCCAGATTCTCTCCAAACCACACCACAGCAGGTCTGAGCAGACCCCGGCAGTCTGCTTCCTCACACCTGGACCACACCCCCACACCCACATTCATATATATATATATATGTATGTATTGTAATGTATAGCTATTAACAGTTAGAACATGTGTATACACTACCTTGGCAGGTAGTTCACAGGGATCTTAGCGTCATCAGTGTTGGGGTCAGGGGCACTGGGGAGACAGAGTGGAAAAGTTAGAGGCAGCTCCAAAACCCAATTTGTTTCCTACAATTCCACCAGTTAGCTGGGTCCTTAGGAATTCAATACAGCAACCAGGGTGACAGCAGAGGACGTCCAAATGTTGTCAAACTGTCTACTGCTTTGACAGTTTGACAATGGTTTTCTTTTTCGATAGAACACCAAGTGAAAACTGACTCTTAACATCCCTGCAAACCAACTTACCCTTTGCCCTTCAGGGCAGCACAGATGGGGCTCTTGTGGTTGGCCGATTCATGGCCACAGCTCATGCAGCGCGTTTTAAATAAACTCCCTGGATTCATGTGAATAAAGACAGCTGATCAGTCCTGAGTTCAGGAGAAAGAACAAACCAACAAAGACATAGCGAGAGCGAGAGAGAGGAGTGGAATTCACCATGAAGCTCAAGGACATCTTTGGAGCCGGCGCGGCGGTGTAGCTCGTCGATGTTCTGGGTGACGAGGGTGACCACGCGGCCCTGTTTGCCGAGTCTCTCTTGGCATTCTGCGATGGCCAGGTGGGCCGGGTTGGGCGTCTTGGTCAGCATGACCTCACGGCGGTAGTGGTAGAACTCCCAGACCCGCGAGGGGTTCCTGGAGAAAGCTTCGGGGGTGGCCAGTTGCTGATGAGGTAGCGTGAGGTAGCGGGGCAAGGGATGGAGGACACAAGATGGAGAGACAACATGATAAATAGGAAAATCAGGGGGGGGGGGGGGGGGGGGGGGGGGGGGGTAAGTTCCTTACTGCTGAGATGCAGACTCACTAAAAGCGTTCATAAAGGACTGGAAATCTCGATTTTCATACGGAGCACTTGTATGGTGGCTTACCTGTGCTTCCCACTTCCTCCAGAAGCCTCCTGCGCCTCTAAATGTGGGGACTCCACTCTCAGCGCTCACCCCTGCTCCGGTCAATATCGCTACATGCTTGGCCTTCGAGAATATCTCCCTGAATGCCGCCAAATCTAATACATAAGCACATCACACAGAAAGCAGCAAAGTATAGCAGTTGATTTATTACAAATCTATTAAATTCCAAGAAACCAGTGGACATGAACGTGTATAGCAAAATGGTTTATTCAGACACCGTACCTGAACTTGGGTGGCTCATGTCTTGATTGCCGATTTTTTTTTTAGTTCGGACAAACAGGCTTCGTGTTACTGTGCCTCTACAGTAAAGGTGTCGGGTTAGCATTGGAATTCACTGTGTGGAGGAAAGTTACACCGTTGTTGACTCTTGTTGTCTTAAGATTGATAGGTCGTAACTGCTTGGGGTCGTTTGTAAAGAAAACGGCGCTGTCACTCGACCCAAGCGGAGCAAACGCAGTACTTTAAAGTGAAACGCCATTCACTACGTGGGGATTCCGCACACTGGAGGACCAGTGAATGTTACAAGTTGATAGCAATATATTGCTAACGTAACAAGCTAGGGGGCTGATGACAACAACAACAGTAGCGTAGCAAGAAATGACAGTAAAACGAAGTGCATACATGTATTATTATTACTATTAATGCCATTAAAATGTTTATTATCTTGGTTTGTCAATTAACATTACCTTTGCAAATTCCCTTAAGGATGTTGTTTTCTAAAGAGAAGCTGATATGTGTTGGTTTCAGCAATTGAACCAATCCAAAACGAAAGCGATGAAATTAACAACTACGCTTGCTCAAGCAAACATGTATGTGGCCACCTGATGGCGGTATTCTTCGATGAAAGAAGTATTGTCAAATCATCCTGAGTTTTACGCTTTGATTTATTTATTTATAACTTATACAATTTCCTTAGAATGCATCACTATCCATGTTCAGACAATACTTATTGATCTATATGCTATGAAAGGAGGCTATCGAAATGTATGTAATTGTAATATCTACGTGCAGGCCATTTAAACTGCCACAAATGAAGCTAAAGAGACTACAGAAATGCATCACCATCTTACCGTCTCTCACTTTCTTTCTCACGCTCTCTCTCTCTCTCTCTCTCTCTCTCTCTCTCTCTCTCTCTCTCTCTCTCTCTCTCTCCCTCTTTACCTCCTGTCACTCGCTCTAGTCTTTCCCCTATTCCTAACATCATCACATCATCATAGCCCGCCCTTTCTACGCCGTCTGCCCGGCTGCATGTGTGTGCGGTGGCGGCGCCTTATCTCGCGCAGTCCCGCGGTTCAGCCAGTGGACGCCGCCCGCTTTGCCGAATATGGCGGCGGCTCCAGAAGATGAGGTGGACCGTAGACCGATTCGGAGAGTTCGGTCCAAGAGTGATACGCCTTACATCAACGAGGCGAGGATCTCTTTGCACCTGGAGACAGGTAGGGAATCAGGAGCACGCATGACACCGATTCTGCCAGCGGTGGCTGTGTAGTCCCCGAAACGTCTGCAATTTAAAACCCATTTTGTTCAATTTTGGACATTTCAGTGTTGCTGTATATTGCTGTGAGTACAGTTGACACATAGAGACATGACTGTGGCACAACGTGCAGGTCTGACGTTATTCTCGGTGCTGCAGAGCTGCGCCTTTGTGGTGACTAGGCTACACAGTGACTCATGCGTTGTGAGTTTTTTTTTTTCACAGCTCGTCAAAGCGGCATTGCTATGTTTTATGTAAGGGACATTGAGCTAAAGGTTTGGCCTATACGCCTCCTATCCATCCCGAATAAAGGCTACAGGGAAAGTGTAGCGAACGATAAGTTATTGTCTCTGTGTGTTGCCATGGCCACCACCATGCTATGTTGTCTTTTAGGAAGCATAAGAATAGAAACATGCATAGAAACAATCGATGCATTTAGGCATTCTATTTTGATTAGGACCGCTGTTTGCTGTTATAGAAAATGCCCTAAAGTAACAATGCCCACAGTCAGTTCTCTGAGGGTGAGATGGCAACGCCGAGTCACGTGCGGAGCTGTCCACAATGCATCGGTGCTGAAAATGGAACCGCGCCGAGACCGCTGACAAACCATCTATGCACACGTATATCCTTACGAACGCATTAACGTTCGATTGTAAACCTCAAACAATAGTGTGATTACAGTGAAAGAGCTCGCCATGGGATATTTATAGCCATGAAATAGGTAGGCTATAGCTCTATTTCCATTTCAAACACTTCCCAACTGCTAATGTTATATGCTTCCAGAGTTCCTTTCTTTGTCAAATAAATCATGTAGAAATAGCTGTTGCCATTAAGCTGCTTGAGAGACAAGCCAAGCCATTATTTAAACAGGCCCGTCGTGATGTAATCCCTGAACCTTTATTAAGTAGGCCATTTATCGGGAATCAGGTTTGATTGGACAGAGCTTAAATATCACACACATGCAACTTTCTCTAACAGTCCTCTTTGGCCTATTCAAGCCTCGTGACTCACGGTCCTCACAACCTCCCACACATTTTCACTCTCAATTGTCGAGGCTTTAGCCTTCTCCCACGCCGTTGTCTCTAATCAACTAAATCCCATAGCAGCACACTATTAAACAACACAATACTCTGAATAAACCTTTTGTGCCAAATTCACTATCCGCCTGGGATTAAAGATGAGTCAAACCAAAGGGTTTCCTATGACCACCGCAGCCTTTTGTCAATACACTATAGGCAGATCATCAAAGTGTCCCAACAATAAAAATACAATCAATTTAACTGTTGCTTATGGTGTTTCCTCTCCACCTTGCCTCTTTTCATGTTTGGCCACTCGTATAATTCCACCCGTCTAGCTGTTGGGGTTTATTCAGAGTTTATTCTGTCACCACCGAAACCATCGGCCCACCCACTCCCTTGTTTACCATGCTTGTTTATGCAGCCGCTTTCCATTTTGCATAAACCCATCCCACTCTTTTCTTTGATGTGTGCTGAAGTTGTCATTCACAGCTCACACACGCACACACGCACACACACACACACACACACACACACACACACACACACACACACACACATAGAGGGTCATCTCTGGTCAGTGTGTGCGTATGTGTGTGTGTGTTGCTCTGTCGTTGAGCATGACCTGTAAACCCCTTAGATAAGACAAAGGATTTCCGTTGGGTATTTCCTTTCATCCAACAATGTAAAATCAGCTCACTATCGTTATGTATTGTTCACTAGTGCACACTTAGTTGTCAACAAGGGATGTTGACGACAAGGGATGTCATCATAATATCAACTCCTGGAGAAAAGTTAAAGTCTTCAAAGTTATGCACACAAAAAAGGACAATAACATTGCTAATAATGCTCTCATTCAAACACTGATCCTACTAACACACACACACCGCTGGCAGAGGGTAGGCATAGAAGCGGCTGATGATTGTGGAGTGGAGGAAGATGAACAGGGCTTTAAAAAGCCAGCAACACAGAGACTAGAACAAAACTCTGGCCAAATAGGTGTTTGTGTGTGTGTATGTGTGTGTGTGTGTGTGTGTGTGTGTGTGTGTGTGTGTGTGTGTGTGTGTGTGTGTGTGTGCGTATGTGCATATGTGCGACTTGGGTATGTGTGTGTGTGTGTGTGTGTGTGTGTGTGTGTGGTGGTTAAGCTCCCAGGCTATCCCGTGCATATTTATTTCATCCACTGTCCTCTGTCCTTTGCCCTGAGAGATGATGCATCCCGTATCCATGAGGCAGACTTTGAGCAGGGGGAAACAGAGAGCGGCCCGGTACGGAATACCAAAGCAGATTCAGGAAGTTGAACACTTACAAGTACTTCAACTGCCCTACCATCTCCCCCTTGAAGCTCCTGTTGCTGGTCTAGTGGGAGGGAAAGGCTAGAGGGGGGTGTACATTTAGTTCAAAACAAGCTGGTCCTTGTCGGGCAGAAAACACCTCAGCCAACAGAGGCTTATGAGTCACACTCTTAATTGAAACCCACATTTATCTCTCTGTCTCTGTCTCTGTCTCTGTCTCTGTCTCTGTCTCTGTCTCTGTCTCTGTCTCTCTCTCTCTCTCTCTCTCTCTCTCTCTCTCTCTCTCTCTCTCTCTCTCTCTCTCTCTCTCTCTCTCTCTCTCTCTCTCTCTCTCTCTGTCTCTATTCATCATGTAAGTAGGATGTCATTGAATCTCTGTTGTACTGGTGGTGCCAACCGCCTATCACAACCTATCAGCTGTCAGCATAAAGTTGTGCCAGTGAAATGCAGGAGACGGACAGTGAAGACGGATAGAGAGAAAGAGAGAGAGGGGAGGAGGAGAAGAAGGACAGGGAGGTGAAGGAGAGAACCAATGACTCACTTGCATGTCATTTTCCAAGTCTCACACGCACACATTTATTTCCCACTCAGGCATACATACACACACACACACACACACACATGCACATACACGCACACACACCCCCACACCACAGCCCTCTATCCTGAGGCTCTGTGCTCTTGTCACTTAGTATTAATTCAGCAGCCAGAGGGTGGAGGCGGGGCAGCTTTGTGGGCATTACGCATTAACTCAAGAGTATGCAGTAAAAGTAGTGAAGGAGATGAAGGAAAGGTGAAGTGAACTTGGATAAAAGCATCTGCTAAGTGACCGATTGGTAATATTAATAATTTGGTGGTGTTTACCTTGGCAACCCCATTTCTGGATAGCTAGAGAGAAGCAAAAACATGCATGAATATCAGTTGGTAAATGCCATGTTTCTACTGGAGCAGTAGTGTTGGGTTGTTCACCAAGGGCCAGTAGAGGGTATTTCTATCTCTCTGGGGCAGCTGGGTCCCTGGCTGAGTCCCCTAAGGGGCAGGTTGTGAAGTCCAGGAGTGAATCGGGAAGACACAAGGCTAACCCCCCTTCTGTGGAGCTAATTAGAGAAAACTGTTCTGAAAAGGCTGCGTGCTCCTCCCTACTTCAGTCTATTTTGGATGTACACAGTACACATGTTTTTTTCCCCTTCAAAACAGAAAACTACAATATTTGGAACTTGGAATGAGAAGGCTCCACACCTAGCTGCCTCCATAGCAGAGCAGAGCATTCATTTTACAGCGGGCCCCCTAGTATATCTCTGTCAGCTTCTGGATCTCGGGTTAACATCTTAAATTAGCAACACCATTCAGACACAAGTAGGATTAATCGCTCTGAACTCATGCAGACCAAAGGTAAAGATTGGAATGGGAATAGGAGTCTGAAACAGACGTACCAGTCGTGTTATGTGAGGCAGGGTTACCTGCTTGTCTCTGCCTCGCTGCTCTCGGAAGAAGTAGCTTTAGGAGGTAATCATGACAGCAACTCCGTGAGAGTGTATACCTGATCATTCAACCTTGCGTGGTAATCAATATAATTCCATGGCACATGGTCGGCTAACCCTGACGTCTCCCCTGCACTGAACAAGAAATAAGTGTTTACCCCGAGGAATGAATAGCACGGTGAGCCGAGCTGCATCTGTGGTGCTATCGAGCCACACTTTTCCAAATGGTCAGTACAGTCAGCTTTATAGTGGCATCGACACTAGACCATCCCAAACACATAAACCCCCCTCACCCACCGGGCTTGGCTGGTTGTCAGGGCCCTGCGTGTAGCAGGGCTGCGTGTGGCGCAACTGAATGTGTGTCACTATGCTCTCACTTTATGAAAGACGTGTCACTGTGAAACACTGCGCCATGGAGCGGCGTGGTTTGTGTCTGTTGGCTTTTATGACTTTCTCTTTTTTGAACCTCTATCATCTCTCCTCTTCGAACAAACATCTCTGCGCCCCAGTAGACATTCAATTTTTTCCTGGTCTACGCTATATCGCACAACTCTTTAGAACCCTATAAACATACTGCTTTGTGTTATCTTTGAGTGTGTATGTTCTTAATTGTCCAAGAAACAGTAGTTCTATCGCTCAGAATCCCACACACTTATGCCCACTGTTTCTTGGATCTTGCTTGTGTTTCGTATTAAGGGACACAGCAACGCCTGAAGAAGACTATTGATCCACGCTTCATCAAAATGGGGTGGAGAAAAAGGTGAATTGGTGGAGAAGATGACTCACTCTTCTTGTTTAGATGGTAAACCAAGACTACGACTTGACCCATACTCTTCAATTCACCTCATCATTTCAGCATCTAATCAGACCTGACCAGCATTGAGTAACTACAACAGTTTGGCCTTCGCTTGCAGACTTACAGGAAATACAAATACAGATATACAGCAATCCCGCCACATCTTTGAGTTGTAAATGGTGCCTGCAGTAAATACATCTGTAGCAGTATGAAGAATTCCAGGTTTAGTATTTTCCTTTCCCTTTGCATGTTCTCTGATGTTGTCTCAAACTACGTAACTCTGGCTCCACACAGAGGAAGGAGTGCTTTCACACTCAGAGTGTGTTCCAATCTCTCCATCTTGTGATATGCAGCACATGGCAGTCACTGCCATGGGTCAGTCCACGTGGAATTGAAGAGGCTTGATCACTGTCATGCAAAACACATATACATACCATTTGCACAATAATTATACCTATCTATTGAACCTCATCTCTTATAATCTCTCTTCAATTTGCATTAATGTGCTATTGAAAAATGACTTGACAAGCATTATCATAATGAAGCTGTGCTTTGGATGTGGCGGTGGCGACGCACACATTACTTTTAATGGGGTTAACCTGCAGCTTGCGAAGTTATCTCTAACACGCGACTACCATCTGCTGGTAAAGATGCGTAGTTACAGTGCTTTGATTGTGGTTTGGCAGAACAAGAATGTTTTATTGCAATTGTTAGTTACCCAGCTATGTTGGCTGTACATGTGTGATGATGTCCGAAAGCTCTATCTGCGTTAAGATATTTGTATTGCATTTAAGTCAGTGTTACCTACACGTTTATGTGTAGTTCATAACTTATAATAAAAACACCGTTTATTGTCACAATGTGCTTCAAACCCATTGGATGACGTCAGTAATCTATGCACAATAGCGAGCTTGGATTGGAGCGGACCCTAGGGTCGTCAATCTTAGTGGCATGGACAGAAAACCGTTTCAACCCTCCCTTTAACAGGGTGAGGGGATTATCATAAACGGGTCGCCCAACCCTGTAGTTCATTGCAAATATGGCGGGCATTGGAAGCGATGTTATGCGTCCATGGTATGAATTAGGATCTCCGATCTATGCGTGTTCTCCATCAGTTTCCACGTCAGAAGACAAACCGAAGAAAAAACGAGGGTTTTGCCTGGTTCGTATGAAATCTCGTAAGCAGCAACAACAACAAGAGCCACAACCCACTGCAAATAACAACAACGTGCCGTTCAATATTCATTGCCAGATAGGCAAAGAGATAAAGCACATATGCAACAAATGTCGTAGCGCGGACCCGTTGGAAGGTGAGGAAAATTGAGTTGAATATCCATCCGTTGTGTGTTGTACAGACTTTTTCCAATCTCTTTTATTTTCATCTCTCGGTGACCGCTCCCTTGATCATTACCTCAGCCTTGCCGCCTAGCTGGAAACAAGCACTTCAGAACTGCAAAGACGCAGCAGTGGTCACTTTGAATACATTTGGGCTACCTGCTGTAGGCTCTCTATAAAGGCGCCCTAGTATTCACATACCCGTTTCCAATTTGACTTTCCGTGGTGCGGTTTTAACGTTCGTCTTGTTTTATTCAGTAATCCTATTGCATCTGTAGGTCAGCGTCCTTCGTCGACTACTTTCAGGGAAGTGTCGTTCGATAAAAGTACAATTTGATAACAAGCAAGGGGTCTGAGTGTAGAGTGGATGTGAAATTATAACATATCTGACGGTGATTCAGACACATGCTGCGTTATACAGTAACACCTTCGTTCTCTTGTCTTAGTTCACATTGGCCCAAGCCAATCCAATTAGCTATCCAAATTCGAAGTAGGCTGGTCTATAAATATTGTTCAAGTAAACACTGATTTTGCACCAGCAGTATGTGGTTGTATGTGCCCATTGTGTTTGTGTGCTTTCTCAGAGCACTGGTGTAGTAGAAGGAAGGTTTGCGTAATGGGAACTGCAGTAAACCTTAAAATGGAAAAATATACTTAATGCTTTATGGAATGACTACTAGTGTGATTACTTTAGAATTTTTTTGGTCCTTTCCAGCAAGTAGCCAACGGAAATATAAATTCAGTAGGAGAGAAGAGAAGGCAGGAAAGTAGCCGAAAAACATGAGCAATTGAGAGCAATTGGCAAATGCATTTCCCTTGCTTCTCTATCTCTCTCCTCTCCACTGACTCTGCAATGGTGGAATGAGCTTGCTGTCAACACCAAGGCAGTTGAATCTTTACTCTTGTTAT
This sequence comes from Lota lota, assembly GCA_026745465.1. Taxonomy (NCBI): domain Eukaryota; kingdom Metazoa; phylum Chordata; class Actinopteri; order Gadiformes; family Lotidae; genus Lota; species Lota lota. Next base: position 858,253 of record JACYXH010000103.1, on the reverse strand, counting down.
CCATTTGTTATCAACATTGTTTGGGGACTGTAAAGTACATTGGCTTTTAACACGACAACAAATGTACCTATTGTAACCTCTAAGACACACTGTACAAAAGCAGCGGCTGAATGAGGTCATGTAATGCGATTTGTGTTCACTGGGTTGTGTTTAGATTAATTGGATTAGAGGAGTAGATTCACACTCTTTAATCCTAAAGCTGTGTGTTTGTTTGTGTTTGAAGCTGAAGAGGTGGAGCGGCTGGCGGCCATGCGCTCGGACTCCCTGGTGCCGGGAACACACACACCTCCCATCCGCCGGCGGAGCAAGTTCGCTAACCTGGGGCGCCTCTTCAAACCATGGAAGTGGAGGAAGAAGAAGAGTGAGAAGTTCAAGCAGACCTCTGCTGGTGAGTGAGACTGCAGCTGGCAGGCATCTGCACGTCCTGGGTATGAGGACTCCTCCCACACCACTCTATCGGGACAGCTTACTTCAAAATAAGTCTATATATTTTTCTTTACGGCTGGCTGAGACCGAAGGAATCCTTTGCGGACAAACTTGTTTTATACTCAATGTGGTTTCTGTTTGGTCTCTGAACATTCCATTTAGTTAGGACCAGTAGGGTCTTTGTGGAGACAGGACAAATCAGATCAAAATAAATCACGCCTGCCTTGCTTTTCTGACTTATCACACACAATGTTGGCATTACCGTCATCTGCAGAGATTTCTGCAAGTGACAATATCTTGGAACTGCAAAAAGTGCCTAAAAATAAGTTTGGCGAGGTAATCATTTGTTTGTTTTCCCTGCAATCACGTTTTGTCCTTACGACCTCACCAAACCTACTTTCTGCATAAAGTGTGAAGTGTGTCTGCCACCTCCTCTCCTCTCCTCTCCTCTCCTCTCCTCTCCTCTCCTCTCCTCTCCTCTCCTCTCCTCTCCTCTCCTCTCCTCTCCTCTCCTCTCCTCTCCTCTCCTCTCCTCTCCTCTCCTCTCCTTGACCCATCTTGCCCACCTCCTGTGTTCCACTACAACCACCGTCTCTCCACGCCCTAATCATCATACGGAAGATGAATGTCTTATCGCCGCTTTCGGACCTGGTGCAGTAATGAGGCTGAGTTGATGAATGGGAGATAATAAAGCTTCCCACGCTGACAGTGCGGAGAGGAGAGGAGTGGAGGGGGGAGGTGGGTGCAAGTCAACCGCAGACCCAGGGACCCAGTGTTTATGGGTGACCCATGTTATGTAAGGAAGGATCAGCAGTGTTGGTGGTGGGGGGCCTCTCCCAGGTCTGCTGCTCCTGATTCTGCACATATAAACTCAACAGATCGCCCAGGCCAGGATAGGTTTCCACTGGACTGCCCTATTGTCAAACAGGAGGGGGATTAGCCTCTATATATGTGACACAGCCCAGTGCACAAAGGTAGTGGCTTAAAAAAAACTACCTTTTTCTCTTTGTTTGAAATCTACAGGTCATGGGTATGTTATTGCTTCTAATCTGTAATTTGTATGGATGGACATTCCAAATAATTGAAGCATTTTTTAACTACAGTGGAGCTCCATAGGCTTTAGCAGCTTCATCATCGTCGTAATTATATTCAGATAATTAAGAGATAGTGTCATAGGCTCATTTGGTCCTTCCTTGCGTGGCCTGTCAATAATTGGTATGCAATCATACAGCTTGACGCACATTATCCATATGCGCATGTGATTGCCGAACCTATGTCACGTTGTGATGCTAAAGATACTGTTGGTGTTGTTTTGTGTCAGGGAGGAACCAGAACTCTCTCTTACCTCTTGTGCCTTATGTAGATTCTGTCAGAATACCTGTATACGGTCACATTGTGTATTCAATGTGTAAACCCATTGTTGTCATAGCAGCAGTTCCCAGTTGTATCCTGCTTGTGTCCTAAGGTCACCTCTCGATCACAAGGGACACAATAAATATAAAAGACACACAAAGGCCTTCAGCTGGAGCAAATTTTGGCAAGCTAAGTTTGTCACACTTTTGCATTGGTCAGGTCATGTAGAATGACTAGATAATAATGCTTAAGTGCTGTTAAAAGTTAAATGTTTAAGTGGGGATTATCTTCTTTTTTTTCTTTCTGAACGCTAAGTCAACAGTTGTCAATAACCCTTGAATTAGCCATAGGAAGTCCAGCACAACCTGTCCTCACATTGGTAGAGCATCTAAACCTGATTTCAACATGAAGTTCATGAGATGGTCTTACCTGACCTCTGGTTTTACAAAGGACATGAGAGTCGTACATCCAGCACATGGAGACAAAGCTGTAACTATGCTTTGTATATAATATATATAGCTCATTGATATCTGTTGACATATCGACTGTTCTGTACACCTCCCCCAGTGTTGGAGAGGAAGATGTCCACTCGCCAGAGCAGAGAGGAGCTGATCAAGAAAGGTGTACTGAAGGAGGTTTACGAGAAAGGTGAGAATCTGCATCCGAGGTCAAGGGAAGGAGATCAGAGAAAAGTGGATGGCAAGGATTTGATGCTTTCACGTATTGCACATAATGATGGTACATCTAATGTTATTTTGCCTTTGACAGGTTGTCTTCTCTTGTTGATTCTCCTGTCATTCATTGTATTCACTTCCTATGTCATGTCTTCTCTCCCCGGTAGATGGTTCAGGTGCAGCGGTGCGGGAGGAGGTGAAGATGGAGAATGGCCATTCCTCGCCGCTCCCGGCGGCTCTCTCGGAGGGTGACCGAGCTGAGCAGATTGAGGGCGCAGCCTTGGCCATAGGTAGGCTTGTATAAGTGTTCATTCACAGATGGAATCGCTTCCTCTCATCTTAAAGAAAAATCAAGCGCTTCCTCTTCCAAGATTGAACCGCGTCAACCGCAGCAAGCACAGCAAGTTACAAAGAGATTACGAGTTCTGATTTAATTTATAGGTGATTTGACGTGCCAGCACTTGCACATGGCAAGTACAGCTCTGCCATAAACGTAATCAACCATGACTAAAAATCGAACTGGGGGTTTGTTTTTTGAGTACGGAGTTAATCTTCAAAGTGCAATGGCTTCCAAAATCAATTTATTATTTGTTGTTCAGGCACAGGGGAGCTCCCGGTGCCCACAGAGGGCTTCCCCCAACACGACAACAGCCAGAAGCCCAGCCAGTCTGCCTCCACGAAGAAGGTCACCATGTACGTGCCCAGCGACATCACAGAGTCCATGCCACCAAAACCTGCCACACTCCACAAACAGCCCCCGGCTCTACCGCCCAAACCCTTCAACAGGCTGCCCAACCACATGGCAGGTGAGCCGGTTTCAAGGTCATTGTTGTCACATGCTCCGCAATCGAAGAACAAGCATCAGTCACTAATGGTGATGAAATACTTGAATGAAATTGTGGCTTCCTGAGCAGTGGAGAAAATATGTACACGTAACTAACTAACTGTAAATCTAAGTTAGGTTACTCTCATGGGTTTTGTGTGTGTGTGTGTGTGTGTGTGTGTGTGTGTGGAGAAGAAGAGTGCCACCTTAGTAAACCCCACCCATCTCTCCACCCCCCTTCTCTCTCGGTACAGACGGCGCCCCCGTGAGGCTGCCATGCATGTCATCCAGGTTATCTCCTCCTCTACCTCCCAAGAAGCTCATGATCTGCGTGCCTGAGTCCTCACCGATCGCCTTCCAGAAGTGCCACGTGCCGCTGGGTGGGCACTCCTTACAGTACGGCACCCTGCCAACGGCCCTCCACCCGCCCAGCCGCATCATAGAGGAACTCAACAAGACCCTGGCCCTGACCATGCAGAGGTTTGAGAGGTAGGGACCAGATGTCAAAAGTCGCATGCTGTGGAGGCAAAAGATGAAAGCATTGCATTGCTATCGTGGAGATTCTTTATTCAAACAGACACACAAGCATGCACAGTGTGATGACACACAGCGGCTCCCCGCAGGTGGCGAACACATGAGACGGTTATGTTGGTTGGAGGGAGTTTATTTAGGCAGGTTGTAATTGGAAGGTTTAACTCAATGGCTACTGTACTTTTACATTTTGAGTTTGACACAAACAACAAACACACTGGGACTCAAACCACACAAAGATTTTTCTAAGGGAGGCCGATGCTGAACTGTACTAGAAAACAGTTTCCCTAAGTAACGCCCCCTGTCAGTTCCGCTTTCACGCAACCGTGTGCTTTCATTTGATCTTTGACCCCCCATCTCTGTCCCTATTCCAAGCTCCATGATGCATGCCGTTCCCACGGTGATGATCGATTGCGAGGGCAATAAGGAAAACCTCCCCAACGAGGTGGACTACGGGGACCCAGGTTACAAAGACGAAGAGGACGAGGAGGAGTATGATGAAGACGAGGAGGAGGAAGAAGACGAGGATGATGATGAAGAAGAGGATGATGAAGAGGAAGATGAGGCATTGTTTTCAAGTGAGTGTGTGTGTGTGTGGTGGCCTATCTAGATATAAACACCCTAGATAGCTTAGCCCTTCACCATAGGCTGTAATGAACACAATGACAGGGCTGACGAGGCCTGATTGTGTAAACTTTGTGATCTGTATGTGAGTGAGTGAGTGTGAGTAAGCACCGTTGAATAAATTCTCAATCCTCGAGAAGAATCGGCTCTGCGTTTCATAACGAGCGCTGTGAATAATTGATTTTGAGGCCATTCCGTACACAAAGTGTTTCTACTGAGCTCAGCGTGTTTCGTTCTGATGAAATGAGGGGAAAGTGGACAGAAGCCAACAAGTAAATGCTAAAATTGCACCACCCAGTTCCCAGATCACTATTAGGGTGGTATGAGACTGTATGTGTCGATTTACAGATCCTAATCATTGGTCCCTGGTTTGTGTAGGCTCGCTGGCGATGAAGGTGCTGAGGAAGGACTCGCTGGCTATAAAGCTGAGTAACCGACCGTCGCTGAGAGACCTGGAGGACAAAAACATCCTGCCCATGCTGTCCGATCAGGAGAGGCTGGAGTCCCGCCAGCAGATAGGCACCAAGCTCACCAGGTAGCACCAGGTTTATGGTCCTCATAAACATGGTCACATATTGATGTTAACACACTGTTCCTAACAAAACCCATTTTTACAGCTAGCCAACAACTGTCCTCGTGCACTGTAAAGAGGTAGAGCGGTAGTGCACCAATAATCTTTTTTTGTTTCTCATGCTTGCTACTTGTGTTGGGGAATTTACACGTCCACTACATGATAATTAGTGAGATGAACTGGACCACTCCGGAAAACACCACTCTCAATCCTTAAATACAATAATATAGTATAAAAGTATAAAAAGATTTAGTCTGCAGGATAGGAGAACAAGAGCAACTGCAAATCATTCTCAATCATTCTCCTCAAGCTACTCTCGGGGGCTGACTATGTAGGGTGTTAAGAGAAACATCAAGGCGATGGGAGTGTGACGAAGTGATGACAGGGAGCAAAAAGCGAGCTCACCCCAGCCTTCTCAGGAACCGGAGGGATAGGACTCCCAGGCAGTTATGGCGATAGAGTAGCACAGGAATAAAATAAAAAACAGCCATGTACACATTCTCAGGATTCAGCTTCACATATAGTTGTTTTCCATTAAATCTGGGTTTTATTGTTGCTTTTAATCAGATTTTTAATCTGCGTCTTGAGTTTATGAAAGACGCTCTATAAAAAAAATATATCTTATTTGTATTTATTTAGTTTCTTTCTAAGTGACATATCCAAAAATAGATGTGTGCTTTATTCAGGCGGTTGAGTCAACGCCCAACAGCAGAGGAACTGGAACAGAGGAACATCCTCAAACGTAAGTATGATGGAGAGAGGGAACAAGTAGGACTTACACTGCTCCTGTATTCTCTGTTAACTCAATCTCTCGCTCTCTCGCTCTCCTCCTCCATCTAGCTCGCAATGAAATGGATGAAGAGGAGAAGAGGGAAATCAAGAGACACTTGACCCGAAAGGTAAATCATGATTAAAGGGCTAGCCTTTTTGTTCCGGGTACACACACTGTACACATAAGGCATTGTTGGTGATCTGACTCCAGCCGGAACTGCGACCATGGTTGCCACGGAGACATGCGCTTGTCCTCGGATGACCGGCTGTTAGAAATATGATCGAATTACTTCTCATGTCATCGTTAGTGGTGTGAGAGGATTTCCTTCTGTGATTCTCGGATCCCTCCAGTCAGACGGGAAAACTTTAACTTCCGTGATGAGATTCACTCAACACTCAACACACACAAACAACAAACACTACTAAAACGCATTATTTGAGGCAGAAGTCACTAGCTGACTGTGTATCAGTGTGCTGATAGCGAACGCCGAAATGAAAAGCACTTTAGTTATTAAAACATGGAACGGATACTAGGATCGCTCTGAAAGTGTCAAGAATTCCATCACAGCCCTATTCATCTAAACTCATCTATACTTTCAAAGTACTTTTATGTTTGGCCGCCATCTGCTTAGTGTTCGATGTACCAGCTGGCCACCTGGTCCTCGCATGCCGCGTGTCCTCGGCACAGAGCCGGCTTTCTCTTTCCTCCATCTAACGATTCACCTGTTCCTCCCCATCCCTCAGCTCAGCCAGAGGCCCACCGTGGAGGAGCTGCGGGAGGCAAAGATTCTGATCCGCTTCAGCGACTACGTGGAAGTGGCGGAGGCTCAGGACTACGACAGGCGGGCAGACAAGCCCTGGACACGACTGACCGCAATGGATAAGGTCAATGCCCGCGCACGTTTATACATTTGTATACAGTACACATGCACGTGAGTTGTGCAGAGATTCATAATTCGTTGTTTTTTTTTATTTTACATCAGGCTGCCATTAGGAAAGAGCTGAATGAATTCAAAAGCACGGAAATGGAGGTGCACGAGTCCAGCCGTCACTTTACTAGGTAGGTATTTGTTTTATCAGTCACACAGGATATGCTTCTGTCCTCTTTGGAACTTTAAGGGTAAGTGTTGGTGAACATTTATTTATTTTCAACAAGGAAATTCTCTGTAAAATACAGTTGGTCTGCTGCTTCCGGCTAAAAACACTTTTCCAAAATGGTCCATTTCTATTGGCTGTGCACCCTAATTCGAGCAAGTGTGACGTGGGATTTGATAACATTTGACAAGGCCTTGCTTGCTCCTATAGAACCCAATGTGTCAGTTTCTTCTAAAACCTTTGACTGTCACGACTGCTTGGATTGCAGTTTTTAACTCTTGCTAAAACGGGGGTTTACAAAGCCTTAAAGTGTATACTCTACCTTTTCCTGCAGGTTTCATCGACCATAAACTCCAACCCCCCAATGGCTGAATACTTAACTACTCCCCTAATACACCACAGTGGCTGGACTGCTGCCTCTGGAGCACTACCATCTTTTCTGGGGATGACTGCTGCAGCCGCCTGGAAAGGACATTTTCCTTTTACTACGGTAGCCCACTCTTCCCTGTGTGCTAGTGCCACCACAGGAATGGGTGGAAGACGCATTAAAGCGACACGCTGACACATAAAAAATGGCTTTTCCTCTCCAACTGATTTTCATTGTAGTCATTATTTATATGATTATGATGAAGAGGTTAGGTGGGGTATTACTTTGCTGAATTTTTTTTCGGCAGACCTCTACTAAGCTGGACTTCAGAAATTATGATAAAAGTATTTGTGCCAATATGGGGTTGGAGGGGAGAAGAGTTCCTAATGCTGAGATTATTTAGGTTCCTTTTCTTTGTTCCACCTTTCTGCTTCCCCGTCTAGACCAAACTCTTAAATGGACACTATTTGCCTTTGGCACATTCTAATTGTACTTTTTCTCAAACCTACTTGTATATGTGACTCCCATTGAACAATACCATATATAAAATATCACAACTATATAGATCTTAAGGCAGCTGTATCACACCTACCACCACCTCTCCCAAACACGTCTTTTTCTTTTACCCATTCACAATATTAGCAATAATTTTAGATTTTGTCTTTCTGCCTATTTGTGGGCTGCATTCAAGAGCTCAAACATTAGGATATTTCAGACAGCTTCGCTACCAGTTTGAAACCAAAGCGCCACAAAATGATATGGCAGGTGTAATCTTGAGTGCACCCCAGAATAAGGGTTTGGGAGCTCCGCAATCCACTGTGTCACTGTGCCTACAGTCTCGTTTACAGGGATTAAACAATTGCCGACTGACTTTTTGCATTGGAAAGTTATCTGCTGTAACCTTGAATGATGAAGCAAATGGAACTTTTTTTAAATATATATATATATGTGTGTATATATATATATATATATATATAGATATACCGTCCGCACGGTAAGACAATTCTTTGACAGTACTAACTAGGAATTCCCCAACAGCCATTTTATTTGGTTGTTGATACTGATCATGAGTCTTGCCAATATAATGTACTCATCCTTTACTTTCTCTAATGGTTGGTAAAAGACAGTTTGGACATTACAACACAGATTTGAGATGACCATGGTCTGGTTCCAAAAATAAGAACTTGAGTTCCTTTAATGTTTGACTCTTTGTATTAGTTCTTGGTCTTTGCATAATCTGTTACAATGCCTGGTTTCTGGACTATATCAAATACCATGCAACCCTGGCACTAATGAATACAAAAAAAACCTGCCACCCTTTATTCAAATGTTGTTTACAGTACACTTACAGCTCAATTGACGGTTACCCAGTCTCATGATTGTGTACGAATGGGTGTGTGCTTGTGTGTAGAAGGGGTCAGTGATCTAACTGTACCTTGTACTACTTTTTAAATGTTTCGACAAATGTTATAATTGTCAGAATTTTAAGATCTGTACATAAAGAAAACAAAGTGATCTTTAAAAAAAAACATTTTTGTATAGTGGGGAAAAACTGCATGTGATCGTTAATTTATTGTGAGTCTTCTATAATGTATGCAGTTTCTTAAAGAATGAAACATAAAAACGGAAGGGAAAAAAAATGAACACTGAATCCATGTCTGCCCTTTGTTAATGCATCCTTATGGTATTTTCCAACATGGTGTTTTTGTCTGGAAGACCTCCGCCAATGAGATGCCGTTGATTAATCAAAATGCTCTTCAAAGTCAAGGGGCTTGTCTACTGCAGCCCAGCCATGATGAGTTTTTAGTCGTGCCATCTCTTTTTTAAAGCTGATGGTGGGTCCCATAATGGTGCACTTACAGTCCTTTGGCACCTATAGGTCTACATGGTTATACAGAATGCATCGGCGTGCCACAGTACTTGTGCCATAGGTCTATGGCTTTGGTCACAATGGCATCCGTGTTTTCTTGGGGTATCTGGAATTTAAAAGAAAAGTTGCAGGTCACGTGAGATTGTGTGCACACTTGCGCGTCATGTCTAGGCCAAAATAAAGTATTGATGTTTTTAAGGGGCAGCAGTCCTACAGTGGTAAACTCACATTGCACAGAAATGTCACAACCTCCGGCCGGTTCATGCCCATAAGACTGATCTTGTAGCTGAGCAGAATCTCAAGACCAACAAACACCAGGATCTTACACGAGCCACTGATCACTTTGTCCCATACTCTTAGTTAAAAAAACAAACAATAAAAAACGATTTAAATACATCATATAGACTTGGGCTGGGCAATACGGAAAAATGTATTACGATTTTTATGGGAAACTCTACACAATATTGCTAATTATCACGATATGCTTATAACCTCCAAATACCATTCTAAACATTGAGGGTCAATACAAATATTTGCCGTTCTCTTATTTCGATCATTTTAGGGGAATATCTTCTCATTGTTTAATTTAGACTATATAACAAGGTTTCCCGATAAGTCGATATGTTCATTTCCTGATGAAAAATATTATATTGAATTATTGCCCAGCCCAAATATACAGTTATCATATGGGTGTGTGAGGTTGCTTCACCAGTAAAAGGCAGGCTAACCTTTGCAGGCTGGACTCTGGCAAGGTGCCAGCAAAGCAGCGGTTGAACCAGGGGTCATAGGGCAGCTGGGCCAAAGCTCCCGTGCTTTTCAGATGGTTCAGGAGTCGGGGTTCCTCCTGGCTCAGGTAGTGCTCCAGACTCTTGGGCTGTACAGCGGTACACACGCATGAGAAGTTCGGCAGTTATGTTAGCAAGACAGCTGAGGTCGTCATAACACTACCGTCACTTTGAAAGCAGCAGATTTACCTATTTCTTCATATCTTTAATGAAGTCAATGTACTTTTGGGAAATAACACACTTAACGGTATGATTCAGGCAATATCCCCTATGACTTGGCTGTCTTACGTAGAGCTGTATTTAGTACTTACAAGATGGGGTAACGAATCTCCAAATTTGGTGTTGAACTGATTGTAAAAACACTTTATTAGCCAATAGCAATCCATAGGATCGACAATGATCTCCTCCATGGCTCTGCTAATAGACAGGAAGTCCTCATCTTCCTCCTCCTGAAACAGATTTGTGCAAATATCACAAAGTGATGATAAGGCACGTAATCAAATAGTTGTGTTGAGATTTGTGTCTAACTGCCTGACCTGTAGACTTGTTGATGTGTTGAAAGATCGATTTCTGCAATATTTTAAGTGTATTTCTGAACACATCAATTGGTCAACAGAATTGGTCAACATCTGCTCCTCTAAAAGTTGTTTATCAAATGATCGGCTATATTGACATATTTCATATATTTTCATGGTTCATTTAACAAGAATGCGCATGCATACAATACACATTTTTGTAAACGACTATGCTTTTTAAAAAGACTGTTAGAAATAAATACACAGGTGAATTCATATTTTTAAACATGCCTTCAACTTTATTTATTAGACTACTGCATATGTGCCCACGGCCACAGCCTTATAATCCTGTTATAATATTTTACATCCAAGGGGCCGGGAACGATAGAAGTGTGCCACCTAAATAATAAATTCATGTTAAAATCGGTCTCTGGCCTCGATGCTCTTGACATTGCCAAAGAAATCAAGCATTAATTCTAAGTCTACAAGTTATATTTCCATCATACTTTCCACTACTTAATTAACCATGGACGGCAGGCAGCAAATGGATCTTTAAATGCAATGTAGATGATTTCTATCATATCATACAAATGTCTTGATATATGACTTTAATCTGAACAGTGCATTCAATTCTCTATTTTCCTACCATTGGAGGGATCTCGGACCGCCGCGGCAAAACTTGGCTCTCCAGCTGAAACATGCGCAGGTAGACCTCTGTGGTAGGAGTGGATGAATTGATGAACCTCATCGCCTCCAAGGCCTCAAGAATGTTCTCATACTGCTCCCTTCTGTAGCCTCCCACCAAAGCATGGGAGTCACTGTGCGGTGGCAGGATACCTACAGATGAAACATATTCAAATGGGATGAATCCTAATAGGTTGTCAATACAATAATAAATCAGTTAGCTAGGAGGAGGACATAATAATGCACCACTTGTGCATTGTACACAGTGGTGTTACATGGTTTGAAGATGTATGTACTTTGCATGAGTGCACACGAGTCTCGTTGACAGACAATGAGTGTGCATGTCTTACCCAGCAAAACTTTCCACACATGGATCCTGTACATGGATGGGAGGGGAAACCTCTGGCTGAAAGTGCTCAGTTTCTCAATATCTGTCAAGAAGAAGTATACTATTATACGAAAAGGGTACATGGAAAGTAACACAATTAAGTGAGCTATAAACAGTTAGCACAAATCAATGTCACTGTATGATAAAAGCCTGCTTCAGGTGATATTGTATCCAGACTGTTTGTAGTAAAGATCTGATGTGTACCTAAAGGGTTGTCTTTCAGCAGAATCTCCAAAGATTTCTTTTCCTCCACTCCTCGAAACCCCACCTTTTCGTAATACGCAGAGCGAAAGTTTCTCTGGGGGTCATCAGCCATATCTGGACAATGATTGACAATACAAAAAACGTTTTGTATTATCATAGTACAGGGCATATAATTGTAAGGGTCAGAGTTTAATGTCGCAGTTAATGACTGCACTTTTCTTTTCTTATTGAACTAGGTTGAACCCTTTCGCAAGGGTGACCTGGTCAATAGGGCAGCATGGCACAGAAACATCTTTGCCTAGTGTTTCATAACTTTGGCCTACATTACAAGAGTTAGACAGAATGGCTGATTATCACAACTTTTCTCCAAGCAAGATTTCAGTCTAAAATGGGATACCTATAGTCCTGCCACAGGACTGTAGTTTGACAGCATTCATGTGTCAAAGTCATGGCTTAGATTTTTATAAAGCAATCGAAATCACATTGTACTGATTATAATCACAATATAGTACATCCTATAAAATGGCCTCACCTTTTATTGTGGTGTTTTTACAATCTTTCCAGGTGGGTGTTGCGTTTTCTTTGGCTTTGGTCAACCCGGCCTGCAAGTGCCTTTAGGCTGCAAAAGCTCATTCGACAAGCTGACAGCGTAACATGGTACTGCATATGCCACTGCTAAGCTCTAATTCGATGCATAGCAAAGTGGAAAACATCCGACTATATTCAAATTACAGAAATATGACACCACGTAAACATACTGAAAGCCAGATTATTACGGTCCGAGACCATCGCTGTTCCACACGACTCAAACGAACTATGGCGAAGACGGACTTCCTACTGTTTTTTCAAAATAAAATACTGGTAAAATAAAGGTATTCTTCTTCTTGTTCATTGGCGGAGCCCACAACAGCTTTACGGTGCATTACCGCCACCAACTGGACATGAATTTGGATCAGTGGTGTACTGTATGCATGGACTCATTGAAAAAGATTACCTTTTACTGTCATATCATTGTGTGTTCTTGATCTTTGTTTTGTGATATTCTTAGCTTATCCCTAGCCCATACATTCCCCTGTCTCCATTTCACAACAATGTTGAGTGTTTTCCTGGTTACCTTCCCATAGAGCGCGTCGTTCTAGGCACATCGTTTTTCGTGACACTCCCTTCGGGACGCGAGTTTATTTTTCCTATCATGGCGAAGGATTCTCATAAGTAACTCAACAATAATTCATGTAAAAGTGAATTACCCCAACACGTAGCAACCTAATACCTAAACTTCAAACCGTCTGCCGTAATTACGTCGGCAAAGTCGCTGAGTAAAACTGAATGACGGCTGTGCTGAAAATATCAAGTGTGTGGCTCCCTTGCCCAAAGTTGAAAACCTCTGGCTGTGACGATGCCCAATATGTAAAACCCAGTTCATTTTACCAGAGATAAGATTACGTTTTGGCATTTATTACGTCACTTACAAGGTCTGTTAACCGCATCGTTACTTCCTCCTTTCGACTCCTGCCCCCATCTCTCCTAGATTGCCAGATTGGTCTGGTTCCCAGGCTATATCTCTCCTATTGCCGAACTAACAATTATTATACATATGGTTATTTCACTATAATTATTATTATGCATATGGTGCACCCGTATGGGGTATTTCCCCAATGTAGGCTATACATGTGTTTATACAGTGAGTTCCAGTGGGAATTGCCAGTAGTTATTATTGCGCTGCTGAGAAGTGCATTGCATTAACAAGTAGGCCTATTGTTTTTGGTTCTATTATTATTTAGTTGATTTAAAGGCTCTATTTATTTTAAGGTTTTCTAGGTGTTAATGCTGTTGAACACATGAATATAGATTGTATAGCTATGGATAGCCTAATATAAATTAGGCTTCTGTCAATATTGCTAAAATGCTGTTCCATGTAAGGGACAATCATGAAATTATGCTATTTTATTATGTTATTTCACATTTCCATATAATAGGCTTTATTATATGATCAGTATAAAGAAATGGATATATTTACATACTTTTGTACTCAAACCATATTGAATCCATATTTTGATGTCATTTACCACTTTAAATCAATATAGCTATCTGAGACTAATACAATTAAATACAGGTATTATTAAAAATGTATCACAACTAAAAAATACTAAACTTAGAATAACAACAATAAGCCAATATTCAAAAGAGACATATCTTTATTTTGTAATAGAAAATAGTTAAAAAATCAATACACTACACTAAATACACTAAAATAGTTAAAAATAGAGCTACATTTAGCAATCTATATCTGAAAGAGCAACACTTTGTGTATTGCTTCTGATTTTGTAACTATTTTCTATTACAAAATAAAGATTCATCTCTTTTGAATAATGACTTTATTGTTGTTATTATAAGTTATGTATTTTTTGTTAGTTTATAATAACAACAATAAAGCCAATATTCAAAAGAGATGGATCTTTATTTTGTAATATAAAATAGTTACAAAATCAGAAGCAAGACACTAAGAGTTAAAAAAAATAGAGCTACATTTAACAATCTATATCATAAAGAGCAACGCTTTCAATCCTTTAGTTAAGAGGAAAATCTGCTATTTCAGATTTGCACAAAAAATATGTTACCCATGATTTCCAAATCCCAAATATTGAAAGGAAAATATGAGGCATGCGAGAAATACCTCTGAAAAGAAATGAATATGCAAACACTAAGATAGTTCTAAACTCAGTTTAAGATACACTATAAGGTATTAAGCATGCACTTTATTTTAACTTCCTTATCATTCGATTTATTCATTTGCCATGTATTCTTAGCCTTATAACACATTTATTTTAATGTCTAGGTTAATGTCTAGGACTCATATTGTATGATATATGTATGTATTAATGTATGTATTAATGAAGTATGTATTAATGAAGCCAGGTTAAGAAGTATAACTGTATAGAAACAGAATGGTATTTCATTCTAACTCTAACCCTATTGAGTAGAACTGGAAGAGAAAGAGGACAGACTGTAGCTGGTGCTACTATTTTGTTTTGATACTGAGGAGGTGGGAGCACCTAGGTCTACACTGCTCCTACGGGAACTCTTTTGTGAGCTACTCCTAGAGCCTGTGCTTGATCCCGGGGCAGAAGAGACACTATAGGGGCTGCTGATACCTCTAGAGGATATGGTAGATGCCTGCAGCATCCGGACCCCAGTTGTCTCCTCCAATAAGCAATTATCCAGTGCCTCCTTGTAAGAGATCTTCAGTTTGGTCTTGGGGCATGTTAAGTTCCTTGAATGGCGTTTTGTGTCTTGAAGCTTTCGGGCTGTGCTTCCGTCTAACCAACCAATGTTCAGGGCATCTTCTATAGTTCTCCTACAACCCAGTTCTGGGTCAAAGAGCCCCCCTGTCACAAATTGGTATTCCATAAACCTCTGGCCTGCCTCATATGGAAGCCACTTTTCTTTCATAGCCTCCGCAGCAGACAACTTATTTTTAATTTTTAAATTCTCAAAACCGACATAAGCTTTTTGGGCTGACTTGAGTAGGGGGACCATTTTGTCATCTATCAGGCCCAAACAACAGGCTTCTTGGATGCCATGCTTCAGGCCATTACTGGGGTCAATAATGCCTCCAGTACATGCCTGGGCCTCAAGCATTCTTTGCGCAGTGATAGAATCCACAATGCCACGATTCCGAGCCTCCAAAATTGGTATCTTCTCTAGATTGTCTGTATCAAAGATTGCTCCTACAGGTTCTTGTTCACTCATAGCTTCATCAGGGGAGGTTACAGTGATAGAAACACTGGATAGGAGCTTCAGGGTCTCTGCTGAGGTTAAGACCTCTCTGCTGACGATACTACTGGATCCTGTAACTGTTGTAGTTCTTGTTGTGGTACATTTTCCAAAATTGGATGATAAAGGTGATAAAGGTCTTGTTGAAAATGAAGACCATTGTGCAGATGTGGCTGTGCTTCCCGAGTTTCCTTCATTTAGAAGTGATGATGATGATGTTGAAAATCCTTTTTTGTTCTTTCTGGTGATGATGTCTGCAAACTCAGTGAGAGTAATGCTGTGGGATGTGTACCGCTCATACATTGATTGATCGATTACACCTTGTTCAAGTAGCTCACTGATGTTATACTGTTTTCCAGTTTTCCTGTCAACAATCAATAACCGGGAAGACCCATCTGGTGAAGTGGTGGTGATCTCCTCCCACTCACACTCATGCATGGATAACTCAATATAGGTATTGTAGTCTATTAGACCTTTGTCAAATGCTTCACGTACTGTCATCTCTCTGTTATTATCTGGATCAACAATAATCACCCTTCTCTTTCTCTGCGTGTTTTTCTGAGTTGACTGCTGTTGGGCTTTCTTGTCCAAGATAGGCAACAAGATAAGGCCTGTGTTCTCATCAGCTATGCAGCGTTGCTTGAGCTCCATGTAAGTAAGTTTATCATCAGTGTTAGGATCACAAAAGCCTTTAGTGTCATCTCCTCCATCAGTTAGAATCTGGTTCATCGCTGCATTAAAGTAGCCTCTCTTGTAGGCTACATTCACGTCGATACGATGGCTGTGTATAGGATCAATTATTCCCCCACTGGCAAGCTGAGCCTCAAGCAAGCGTATACCAAGGCCTCTCTCCAATAGACCTCTTTCCATGGTCTCAAAGATGGACATCACTTTGTCAGAGCCGGGCAGTTTATAACCAGTCACAGCCCTCTCAGCTGATAATAGCTTGTCCTTAAACTCTGGCCCTACCAGTCCTTGATTGAAGGCATCCGTGACAGTAAGGTGAATATTTTTAACAGGGTCCACCACAAAGCCTGATGCAGCTTGTGCCTCCAGGAGCTCCAGTGTGGTGCCAGGAGGTAACAGTCCTTCTTCCATGGCCTTATATATAGGCATAACCTTGTTGCTTGTCTCATCATAGACCCCTGCAATACAGGTTGAGCCCCTTAAATAGGATTGTAGGCGCTGCTCAATATCCTGGCTGGTCAATTTACCCACCCTTAGATTATCTACATCTGAATGTTCCAGAAGGTTAGCATCTACCAGGTCTGTGAGGGACACTTGACCTCTAAGACCTTGGACTGTCAATGGCTTCTCTGGGGCAGGGAGGAGCAAGAGGCCTGTACTGGGATTTAGCTTGGATTTTTTCTTCAGTGACACATAGTTAGTTCTGTGTTGTGTGTCTGGGTCAAGAAAGCACTCTGGGGATGAGTCAAGGTCATTGTATAATTCCTTATCTATAATATTCCGATCCATAGCTATGTCTCTGGGTAGGAACACACCCAAGAAAGGGTCTAGAATACCTCCAACAGACTCCTGAGCCTGTAGAATTCGCAGAGCTGTGTCTTTGTCAATTAATCCCTTTCTCATGGCCTGGCTTGCTGTCAGAATATTTGATGTATTTGGGTCCTGATACCCAAGAGCAGCTGCCTCAATTGCTAACAGTCTTGCTCTATCATTAGGGTCTATGACTCCTTTAGAATAAGCCTCCTCTACAGTTAGCTTTTGATCCGTTCTGGGGTCAATTATGTAGCCTGTGGCAGCCTGAGCATCCAGTAAAAAGTTAGCGCTGTCTGAAGAAATGATTTTCCCATTCCGAGCCTCTGTAAATGACATTTTTCCAAGAGGTCCAGCAGCTATTCCCCCTATAGATCCTGTCCCCTTCAGATGTAATTTCTTGTCCACAGAGACATCGGAAACAGTTTTCTTTCCTTCCACCAGTAGGGTAAAGGTTTTCTTGTCCAACACACCACAATCCAGCAACTGCTGGGCTGTGACAGTCTTGCGAATGCCATCAAAGAAAAGTTTGGTTGGGTCTTGCTGTTCAGAAATAGGAAGCAGTATTAGGCTTGTGTGAGTTTCGGCTTTGGAACGTCTTTTCAAAGACTCATAGGTATCACTCTTCTCAGTTTCTGTGTCCATGTAACCCTCAGGATGTTGTTTCTTGGTTTCTGAAAAGGACATTTTGCCTTGATTTCCAGCTATCACAGTAGCTATGACCCCAGTACCCTTAAGATTGACTGTTTTGGTTGTAGACACCACTGTTACTGTTTTCTCCTCTGTCTCTAGCCGTTCGATTGTGGTCTTTTCTGTCTGCTTTTCAGGAAGAGGCAGCATTAACAGGCCTGTGTCAGATTCGGTTTTGCATCGTCTCTTCAAACTCTCATAAGTAACACCCTTCTCAGTGTCTGGGTCAATATAGCACTCGGGTTTCTGGTTTAAAGCACGATTGAGCTCTTCATCAAGAAGGTTGTGTTTTATTGCCGTATCTTTGGATAGGTAAACACTGTTTACAGGGTCTAGAATGCCTCCTGCAGATTCTTGGGCCTGAAGCAGAATAAGTGCAGTTTTCTTGTCCACAATTCCCTTCTTCATGGCTTCAAACACAGATAAAGGCTTAGCAGTGTTCTGATGAATATAGCCAATCGCAGCAGATTCTGCTGCTAACAACCTGTCTCTATCTTCCCTAGCCACCACCCCTTTGTCACATGCTTCATTTACAGTCAGCTTTTGATTGGTTCTAGGGTCAATAATATGGCCTGTGGCAGCCTGGGCCTCCAGTAGAATATTTGCACAATCTTCCAGAAGGAGACCTTTTGTTTTGGCTTCTGCAAAGGACATCTTGCCTTGATTACCAGCAATCACTCCAGCAATGGGTTTAGTCCCCTTAAAATTATATT
Source organism: Lota lota (assembly GCA_026745465.1). NCBI lineage: Eukaryota > Metazoa > Chordata > Actinopteri > Gadiformes > Lotidae > Lota > Lota lota. Next base: position 839,898 of record JACYXH010000103.1, on the reverse strand, counting down.
TTTTGTTTCTAGATACTTCCAGTACAGTTTTCTTCCCTGTCAGTAGCTGGTTGAAAGTGGGCTTGTCAAATACTTCGCAATCAAGCAACTGCTTTGCTGTGACTGGCTTGCGGACACCATCAAAGATGAGTTTGTTTGGGTCTTGCTTTTCAGAAATAGGCAGAAGTAGCAGACCTGTGTCATATTCAGTCTTGCACCTTCTCTTCAATGACTCATAGGTAACATCATTTTCAGTGTCTGGGTCCACGTAACACTCGGGCTGTTGGTTTAGAGAGCGTTTCAGCTCTTCATCAATAAGTTTGCGTTTTATTGCAATATCTCTGGGTAGGAAAATACTATTCACTGGGTCTAGAATGCCTCCTGCAGATTCTTGAGCCTGTAGCAGAGTTAGTGCAGTTTTCTTGTCCACAGTTCCCTTTTTCATGGCTTCAAACACTGAAAGAGGCTTGGCTGTGCTCCGATCAGTGTAACCAATCGCAGCACATTCTGCTGCTAGCAACCATTCTCTATCTTCCTTAGCCACCACCCCGTTGTCACATGCTTCCACTACAGTCAGTTTTCTATTGGTTTCAGGATCAATGATGTGGCCTGTGGCAGCCTGGGCCTCCAAAAGCTTATTAGCACTATCAATTGGAATAAGTCCTTGTTTCTTGGCTTCTGCAAAGGACATTTTGCCTTGATGTCCAGCTAGCACAGCAGCTATGGCCCCAGTACCCTTGAGACTGACTTTGTTGACCGTAGATACCTCTGTAATAGTTTTCTCCTTTTTCAAAAGCTGGTTAAATGTGGGCTTGTCTAATACTTCGCAATCAAGCAACTGCTGTGCTGTGACTGGCTTGCGGACACCATCAAAGATGAGTTTGTTTGGGTCTTGCTTTTCAGAGATAGGCAGAAGTAGCAGACCTGTGTCATATTCAGTCTTGCACCTTCTCTTCAATGACTCATAGGTAACACCCTTTTCAGTGTCTGGGTCCATGTAACACTCGGGCTGTTGGTTTAGAGAGCGTTTCAGCTCTTCATCAATAAGTTTGCGTTTTATTGCAATATCTCTGGGTAGGAAAATACTATTCACTGGGTCTAGAATGCCTCCTGCAGATTCTTGAGCCTGTAGCAGAGTTAGTGCAGTTTTCTTGTCCACAATTCCCTTTTTCATGGCTTCAAACACTGAAAGAGGCTTGGCTGTGCTCCGATCAGTGTAACCAATCGCAGCACATTCTGCTGCTAGCAACCATTCTCTATCTTCCTTAGCCACCACCCCGTTGTCACATGCTTCCACTACAGTCAGTTTCCTATTGGTTTCAGGATCAATGATGTGGCCTGTGGCAGCCTGGGCCTCCAAAAGCTTATTAGCACTATCAATTGGAATAAGTCCTTGTTTCTTGGCTTCTGCAAAGGACATTTTGCCTTGATGTCCAGCTAGCACAGCAGCTATGGCCCCAGTACCCTTGAGACTGACTTTGTTGACCGTAGATACCTCTGTAATAGTTTTCTCCTTTTTCAAAAGCTGGTTAAATGTGGGCTTGTCTAATACTTCGCAATCAAGCAACTGCTGTGCTGTGACTGGCTTGCGGACACCATCAAAGATGAGTTTGTTTGGGTCTTGCTTTTCAGAGATAGGCAGAAGTAGCAGACCTGTGTCATATTCAGTCTTGCACCTTCTCTTCAATGACTCATAGGTAACACCCTTTTCAGTGTCTGGGTCCATGTAACACTCGGGCTGTTGGTTTAGAGAGCGTTTCAGCTCTTCATCAATAAGTTTGCGTTTTATTGCAATATCTCTGGGTAGGAAAATACTATTCACTGGGTCTAGAATGCCTCCTGCAGATTCTTGAGCCTGTAGCAGAGTTAGTGCAGTTTTCTTGTCCACAATTCCCTTTTTCATGGCTTCAAACACTGAAAGAGGCTTGGCTGTGCTCCGATCAGTGTAACCAATCGCAGCACATTCTGCTGCTAGCAACCATTCTCTATCTTCCTTAGCCACCACCCCGTTGTCACATGCTTCCACTACAGTCAGTTTCCTATTGGTTTCAGGATCAATGATGTGGCCTGTGGCAGCCTGGGCCTCCAAAAGCTTATTAGCACTATCAATTGGAATAAGTCCTTGTTTCTTGGCTTCTGCAAAGGACATTTTGCCTTGATGTCCAGCTAGCACAGCAGCTATGGCCCCAGTACCCTTGAGACTGACTTTGTTGACCGTAGATACCTCTGTAATAGTTTTCTCCTTTTTCAAAAGCTGGTTAAATGTGGGCTTGTCTAATACTTCGCAATCAAGCAACTGCTGTGCTGTGACTGGCTTGCGGACACCATCAAAGATGAGTTTGTTTGGGTCTTGCTTTTCAGAGATAGGCAGAAGTAGCAGACCTGTGTCATATTCAGTCTTGCACCTTCTCTTCAATGACTCATAGGTAACACCCTTTTCAGTGTCTGGGTCCATGTAACACTCGGGCTGTTGGTTTAGAGAGCGTTTCAGCTCTTCATCAATAAGTTTGCGTTTTATTGCAATATCTCTGGGTAGGAAAATACTATTCACTGGGTCTAGAATGCCTCCTGCAGATTCTTGAGCCTGTAGCAGAGTTAGTGCAGTTTTCTTGTCCACAATTCCCTTTTTCATGGCTTCAAACACTGAAAGAGGCTTGGCTGTGCTCCGATCAGTGTAACCAATCGCAGCACATTCTGCTGCTAGCAACCATTCTCTATCTTCCTTAGCCACCACCCCGTTGTCACATGCTTCCACTACAGTCAGTTTCCTATTGGTTTCAGGATCAATGATGTGGCCTGTGGCAGCCTGGGCCTCCAAAAGCTTATTAGCACTATCAATTGGAATAAGTCCTTGTTTCTTGGCTTCTGCAAAGGACATTTTGCCTTGATGTCCAGCTAGCACAGCAGCTATGGCCCCAGTACCCTTGAGACTGACTTTGTTGACCGTAGATACCTCTGTAATAGTTTTCTCCTTTTTCAAAAGCTGGTTAAATGCGGGCTTGTCTAATACTTCGCAATCAAGCAACTGCTGTGCTGTGACTGGCTTGCGGACACCATCAAAGATGAGTTTGTTTGGGTCTTGCTTTTCAGAGATAGGCAGAAGTAGCAGACCTGTGTCATATTCAGTCTTGCACCTTCTCTTCAATGACTCATAGGTAACACCCTTTTCAGTGTCTGGGTCCATGTAACACTCGGGCTGTTGGTTTAGAGAGCGTTTCAGCTCTTCATCAATAAGTTTGCGTTTTATTGCAATATCTCTGGGTAGGAAAATACTATTCACTGGGTCTAGAATGCCTCCTGCAGATTCTTGAGCCTGTAGCAGAGTTAGTGCAGTTTTCTTGTCCACAATTCCCTTTTTCATGGCTTCAAACACTGAAAGAGGCTTGGCTGTGCTCCGATCAGTGTAACCAATCGCAGCACATTCTGCTGCTAGCAACCATTCTCTATCTTCCTTAGCCACCACCCCGTTGTCACATGCTTCCACTACAGTCAGTTTCCTATTGGTTTCAGGATCAATGATGTGGCCTGTGGCAGCCTGGGCCTCCAAAAGCTTATTAGCACTATCAATTGGAATAAGTCCTTGTTTCTTGGCTTCTGCAAAGGACATTTTGCCTTGATGTCCAGCTAGCACAGCAGCTATGGCCCCAGTACCCTTGAGACTGACTTTGTTGACCGTAGATACCTCTGTAATAGTTTTCTCCTTTTTCAAAAGCTGGTTAAATGCGGGCTTGTCTAATACTTCGCAATCAAGCAACTGCTGTGCTGTGACTGGCTTGCGGACACCATCAAAGATGAGTTTGTTTGGGTCTTGCTTTTCAGAAATAGGCAGAAGTAGCAGACCTGTGTCATATTCAGTCTTGCACCTTCTCTTCAATGACTCATAGGTAACATCATTTTCAGTGTCTGGGTCCACGTAACACTCGGGCTGTTGGTTTAGAGAGCGTTTCAGCTCTTCATCAATAAGTTTGCATTTTATTGCAATATCTCTGGGTAGGAAAATACTATTCACTGGGTCTAGAATGCCTCCTGCAGATTCTTGAGCCTGTAGCAGAGTTAGTGCAGTTTTCTTGTCCACAATTCCCTTTTTCATGGCTTCAAACACTGAAAGAGGCTTGGCTGTGCTCCGATCAGTGTAACCAATCGCAGCACATTCTGCTGCTAACAACCATTCTCTGTCTTCCTTAGCCACCACCCCGTTGTCACATGCTTCCACTACAGTCAGTTTCCTATTGGTTTCAGGATCAATGATGTGGCCTGTGGCAGCCTGGGCCTCTAAAAGCTTATTAGCAATATCTGTTCGAAGGAGTCCTTGTTTCTTGGCTTCTGCAAATGACATTTTGCCCTGATCTCCACCTATCACAGCAGCTATGGCCCCAGTACCCTTAAGAATAACTTTTTTGTCTGTAGATACGTCTGGAATAGCTTTCTCCTTCATCAATAGCTGGTTAAACGTGGGCTTGTCTAACACACCACAATCAAGCAATTGCTGTGCTGTGACTGGCTTGCGGACTCCATCAAAGAGTAGTTTGTTTGGGTCTTGCTTTGCAGAAATAGGCAGCAGTATCAGCCCTGTGTGAGATTCAGTCTTGCATCGTCCCTTCAAAGACTCATAGGTAACACCCTTCTCAGTTTCTGGGTCAATGTAACACTCAGGTTGCTGGTTTAGAGCACGATTAAGGTCTTCATCAAGCAGGTTGCGTTTTATTGCTGTATCTTTGGTTAGGAAAACACTGCTTACAGGGTCTAGAATGCCTCCAGCTGATTCTTGGGCCTGAAGCAGAGTAAGTGCTGTTTTCTTGTCCACAAGTCCCTTCTTCATGGCGTCAAATACTGACAGAGGTTTTGACGTGCTACGATCATAGTAGCCAATAGCAGCAGCTTCTGCTGCTAACAATCTGTCTCTATCTTCCCTAGCCACCACCCCTTTATCACATGCTTCCTCCACAGTCAGACTCCGATTGCTTCTAAGATCAATAATGTGGCCTGTGGCCGCTTGAGCCTCTAATAACAGATTAGCGCTCTCTGTTGAAAGGAGACCTTGTTTCTTGGCATCATCAAAGGACATTTTGCCTCTGTTTCCAGCGATTACCCCACTAATGCATCCAGTACCTTTGAGACTGTCTCTCTTGAGCAGAGAAACTTGTGGTACAGTTGTATCTCCTTTTACTAATTCTTTAAATGTTGGCTTGTCCAGAACACCACAATCAAGCAACTGCTGTGCGGTGACTGGCTTGCGGACACCATCAAACATGAGTTTGCTTGGGTCTTGCTTTTCAGAAATAGGCAGCAGTATCAGGCCTGTGTGAGATTCAGTCTTGCACCGTCTCCTCAAAACCTCATAGGGAACACCCATCTCAGTTTCTGGGTCAATGTAATACTCAGGTTGCTGGTTTAGAGCATGGTTGAGCTCTTCATCGAGAAGGTTATGTTTTATAGCTGTATCCTTGGGGAGGAAAACACTCTTTACGGGGTCTAGAATGCCTCCTGCAGATTCTTGGGCCTGAAGCAGAGTAAGTGCGGTTTTCTTGTCCACAATTCCCTTCTTCATGGCTTCAAACACTGATAGAAGCTTAGCTGTTCTACGATCATAGTAGCCAATAGCAGCAGCTTCTGCTGCTAGCAACCTGTCTCTATCTTCCTTTGCCACCACCCCTTTGTCACATGCTTCCTCTACAGTCAGATTTCGATTGGTTCTAGAATCAATGATGTGGCCTGTGGCAGCCTGGGCCTCCAGTAGCATATTAGCACTATCTGGTGGAACAAGACCTTGCTTTTTGGCTTCTGCAAATGACATTTTGCCTTGATTTCCAACTATTACAGCGGCTATGGGTCCATTCCCCTTAAGACTAACTATTTTGTCGATAGACACCTCTGATACAGTTTTCTCTCCCATGACTAGCTTTTTCAATGTGGGCTTGTCTATCACACCACAATCAAGCAACTGCTTTGCTGTGACCGGCTTTCGGACACCATCAAATACCAGTTTGGACGGGTCTAGCCTTTGAGGGACTGGAAGAAGCAGTAGTCCTGTGTTTGGCTCTGTTTTGCATCTCCTTTTAAGTGATTCATAGCTGGCACCTAGCTCTGTTTCTGGGTCCATGTAGAGCTCAGGCCTTTGATTCAAAGCCATGTCCATTTCCTCATTGATCAGATCACGCTCCATGGCCATGTCTTTCGGGAGGAATACGCTAAGCATGGGATCTAGAATACCACCTACAGACTCCTGTGCTTGAAGCAGACGCAGTGCTGTGTTTTTGTCTATCAATCCTTTCTTCATTGCCTGGAATGCTGATAGCGGTTTCCCTGTTCTACGATCATGGTAGCCCACAGCAGCTGCCTCAGCAGCAAGCAGTCTCTGCCGGTCGTTTTCATCCACCAATCCATGGTTGCAGGCCTCTTCCACGGTCAACTTCTGATTTGTTCTGGGATCAATAATGTGACCAGTGGCAGCTTGGGCATCCAAAAGAAGATCAGCACAATCTAGAGGAAGAAGATTGTTTTCTTTGGCTTCACTAAGGGACATTTTACTAAAGGGCCCAGAAAGGGACACTGTACCTTTCCCACTTGCAATAACTACTCCAGCAATAGGGCCAGTCCCTTTGAGTATTATCTTTTTGTCAACAGACACATCTTGGACGCTAATTTGCCCTTTCAACAGTTGATCTAACATTGGTTTATCCAACACACCACAATCACTTAACTGCTTTGCTGTAACTGGTTTGCGAACACCGTCAAACACCAGTTTGGATGGGTCTAGCTTTTTGGAGACTGGAAGAAGCAGTAGTCCTGTGTGTGGCTCTGTTTGGCATCTACTTTTAAGTGATATATAGCTGGCACCCAGCTCTGTTTCTGGGTCCATGTAGAGCTCAGGCCTCTGATTCAAAGCTTGATACATTTCCTCATTGATCAGATCACGCTCCATGGCCATGTCTTTTGGGAGGAATACGCTAAGCATGGGATCTAGAATACCACCTACAGACTCCTGTGCTTGAAGCAGGCGCAGTGCTGTGTTTTTGTCAAGCAATCCTTTCTTCATTGCCTGGAATGCTGATAGCGATTTCCCTGTGCCAGGATCATGGTAGCCCACAGCAGCTGCCTCAGCAGCAAGCAATCTCTTGCGGTCGTTTTCATCCACCAATCCTTGGTCACAGGCCTCCTCCACTGTCAACTTCTGATTCAGTCTGGGATCAATCATGTGCCCTGTGGCAGCTTGGGCATCCAAAAGAAGGTCAGCACAATCCAGAGGAAGAAGATTTTCTTTTTTAGCTTCACTCAGGGACATTTTGCTTAATGGCCCAGACAAAGAGAATGTACCTTTCGGACTTGAAATCACTAGCCCAGCAATGGGTCCAGTCCCTTTAAGAATTACCTTTTTGTCAACAGACACCTCTGGGACACTCTTTTTCCCTTTCAACAGTTTGTTAAATGTTGGTTCATCCAACACACCACAGTCATGTAACTGCTTTGCTGTGACTGGCTTGCGGACACCATCAAAGAGAAGGGTTAAGGGGTCCAAGGTTGGAGGCTCTCTAACGGTCTTTAGCTCAGTCTCCATTGTTCTTCTGCCAATGGTCACCTCTGACAGATCAGTCTGTTCGTGGCAAAAAACAACCGATCTGTTTTTGTAGGTCCCCTCAATATCTTCAAGCTCCTTTCTTAGCCTCTGTATCTCACCTTTAAGGACGTTTTTCTCCTGTTCAAAGTGATCCTTGTCAGAGTCATACTGTTTCGTTTGGCTCTCCTTGCTGTCATATTTGTCCTTCCAGAACCTAAATTCATTCTTTAGCCTATCGTTCTCTTCCTGTAGACGTTGTTTGATATGGCACTCCGATTCCAGAGATAGTTTGATGCGGTCAAGAGCCTCCGTCGTCTGCAAATAGGAAATAAAGAGAGAAATGGAAGAAGCAACATTAATAAGGGTAAAATAACATTGAATATATAGACAAATTAATTCAAATAAATACAACATTCACTAATATGCACTTCAAAATGTATATGTGTATGTTATAAAACCACTGTTTACAAGAAAGGTTTGTTAAAATGGCAATCTCAAAGATTTTCATGTTAATAAAAGTCACCATCTATCGCAGCATGAGGTAAACCAATGGTGATTGAGCGTATGGCCCACTTATTAAAGCCCTTGTATTTGGAGTATTGTCATGAACAGGGTGTATGTGGCAACACCATAGGGAACTATGGGAAAAATGTATGCTTTTAGTAAATGCTAATAATGATGAGCAAATCAATTGAAAAATGATAATTAAAAATGGTTACATGATTTTTCCAATGTTAGTAAGTAAGTAAAGTGCTTATATTTCTAATGGCATTTCAGACACATAAGATATCAATTCAGTCCAAATCTATAACTATGTGTAACTATTTCAATTCATATTTGCACATCACCTTGCACATCACCAATCACATCCTAGTATAAATGACGACATAGTGGGATAATTCGCAAAATATAACAGAAGAAAAACAACTTATAGACTTAAACTAAGAGAAACTACAGTTCATGCTCTGCAATTTGACAAAACAACAAAACAAAAATGTTCTGATGAGATGTAAAATCAAATACATTTTAAGAATCATCTTAGATATTTTTTGCAAAGTCACCCAATTTAAACAAGTATTATTCAAATTGCAGATTGTAGCTTTGAAATGGTTCACATTGCATTCATGGACCATTAAAACTACAAATAAATTAATATGGAGAAACAAAAGCATGATTCCAAACAGAACAAAAGGAAAAAGACATGCAGATAAAAGTGTATACAGTCTACAAAGAATACACTTGATGTGGTGAGCTAGGATTGCAGCTAGGGGATAGGGAGAGCCACAGATTACATGCAAATGGTTTGCATGCAATCATATTTAGACACATAATGGTAGCTGTGTTCAAATAATTCACGAAAAGTAGAGTGCATCTCTCAGGCATCAGCAGGTGTTCATGCATGCAAACGAAGAGATGACCGACGATCATTCACTACTAGAAATCTAGGACTAGACTATCTGGAAAGATTTAAAGCAGTCCAGAACTACTGTTTCTATGTACCTCAATGGACTGCTTTTGGGTTTTCTCTATCTCCAGCTTCAGTTTTTCCCTCTCTGTGGAAAGTTCTGTGACAAGGTTCTTGTAGTCTAAACTGCTGCGGTTACTATTCTGCAGCTGGAGCTCCAAGGCAGCGATTTGAGTTACCAGCTCTTCATCACTTCCCAGTTTGGATCTTACAAGCTCATCTTTCTCGTGGCTTACTACTAGCAGCACCTCCTCCAATCTTAGCCTCTCTTTGGTCAGGGTTTCTGCCTTCTCCTTCCACTTCTGAAGCTCAACAGAGTTCTGGTTCAACGCCTTACTCTTGTCTTCGATAGATTTGTAAAGGTTCTCCTTGCAAAGATTGGCCTCCTTTACAAATGCCTGCTCCTGAAGGAGGTTTTGCTGAAGGGCCCTCAGTTCAAAACTTGACTTATTCAGGTGTTCTGAGGAGGTTTTGTTTTGTCTCAAGCTTTGTTCCAGTTCACCTTTCAACCTAAGTATCTCCTCCTCAACTCTCTTCTCTGCAGTGGTGGCCTTTTCTTGGCTTTCAAGCAGCGAGTTGATGGTACTGGTATACTCCCTTATTGTGAGTGTGGTCTGCTCCAGCTCTGTTTCTACCATCTTCCTTTGATTCACTTCCTCTTGATTGGACTTCCTGAGCACCTCTACCTGGCTCTCCAGCGCATCTCTTACAGACTGAAGGTCCTTGATGCGGCCCTGTAACCTGCTGACATTCTGTTCCACTCTGCTTCTTTCGCTAACCTGCCTCTCTATCTCAAAGTGCATCCTCTCAAGTTCCTCTTCACACGCCTTCAACCCTGCAATAGATACGGAGGAGCTAGCCAGCTCCATGTGTAGCTTGGCCAGGGTCTCCTCCAATACATTCTGGCCTTCCTCTATGGTTGTTCTCCTACGTGTCTCCTCCGACAGGCTATGTGTGACGTATGCCACCTGGGCACTCTTCTCTTCCAGGCTCTTTGTGAATTCAACCAGCTCCGCCCTGTGCTGGGCATCGTCTGCCTTTCTCTGCCTTATCAGCGCCTCCACCTGGTCCTCCAGGTCTCTCCTCCGGCGTCCCTCCTCCGTGATAACAGAGAGCTGACTGAGCGCCTGCTGCTCTGCCCTCCTCCTGCCCTCCTCAGCCTCGCCGATTGACAGCCAATGTCGCATCAGTTCCTCCTCCAGATTCTTCTTCTCTGCCTCCATGCGATCACACTGCAGCTTCCGCTCAGTTGCATCATCCTCCCGCTGGGCGGCGAGACGCTCAATGTCTGCGTGACTGGCCTGGATCTGGGATTCATAGCTGAGCTTAAAGCTTTTCATCTCAGCAATGCAAACAGCCCTTACCTTTGATATCTCCAACTGCAGGTCTCTCACCCTTGCCGACTCATCGGTCAGCCTCCGACGCAGCTGCTCAGCCTCGCGCTCCTTATCTGCCATGTTCTTCTCCGCCTCCGTTTTGGCCCAGTTAGAATCCTGCTCCTCCTTCTTCATTTTAATCAGCAGAATCTCATATGTTTCCTTCTGCTTGTTGTAGCGATCCTCTGCCAGCCTCCTTTTCCGCGACTCATCTTCATTTTCGTTCTTCAGACGCTCCAGCTGTTCCCTCAGGCTGGACAGCTGGCTCTGTGTTGAGTCCAGGTTCTCCTGGGTGGCGTTGCACTGCATGGTGGTTCTTCTTTTCACCTCCTCCACAGACAGCAGCTGCTCCTTGGAATTGGAGAGCTCCAGCTGGTAGTGGGAAAGAGCATCCTGCAGCTCCCGGTTCTTTGTGGTGTGGCCCTCGATGTTCCCTTTCAGCAGCCGGAGCTCCTCCTCCAGGAAATCAATTCTGGTATTTCGAATCTAATGCAAGACATAACACAAAGATGTGTGAAGAAACAGCCGAAACCCCATAAAGGACAGGAGTTTATATTCTTCAATATAATGTTATGTTTGGTACAATAAACATTCAAAGAACAATATTTGGGCACTGATGTTCTGCAGCCAACATGTTGGAAGTGAGTTTAATTTGAATATCATTTGAATGCATGCAACATATTGGGATACCTTGAGCTCCTCCATATTTTTCTGCATTGCTCCCAGGTATGTATAGTAGTCACCAGAAAGAGTGAACAGCTCCATGTAGCGAGTCTGCATTTCCACAGCCTACAGAAGAGACACAGTATCCTCAGCATCATTATTATTATTATAAGGTTACAAAATGTTTGTTGTATTAAGCCCGGAACTGCAAGTGGCGGAGTTACGCCTTGTTTCCTGTTTCATTACGGAGATATTCTACCTGAGAGAAACTAATTAGCAAATATTTTAAGGCTATAAAATATAAATCTTTTTCTATGGAGTCCGGTCTACACATTGTTGATTGTAAACCTTTACAGACTTACTTACAGTTTACCAGTGCTGGCTGAGTTTGGGTTCGCCAATTACTGGCTTACAGATCCCTGCCCTCAGCAACATGACTGGTCGAATCAAATATGAAGCGAAAGAAAGTGAAACAACTAAAGTCTGATTTGTGAGAGTACCTCTTGATTAAGCTCTGTAGATGGAGACTTCACTATGGTTCTCTTGATGGGGATGTTGAGAAGAGTCTCTAATCCAGAGCCGTATGAGGCAAGGTCTGATTCATAGTCCTATAAAACAAGAGTTTACAATGAAAACAATAATAAAAAGGAACAGAATAGAGTTCCAGTGGATTTTCAGTGTATATGTGATGCTTGGTGGCAGGGGGCCCTCATTACCTTGATGGAGCTCACGCAGACCCCAGACTCGGTCAACACACTATCTAATGTCCCTCTCTTCTCCTTGATCTCAGAATTCAGTGCCTGGGAAACACAAATGATGTTCCGCAAGGTCATGTTGCTTTTCTTATGATTAACACACATGTCTTGGACCATAAAATGAGCAGGTAAATGATAAGACCTTCTGTTGGCTGATGTGTAGGTTGAGAGCTTGGAGATCCTCTATCTTGGTGGACTGCAGGGCCTTCTGGCGTTTCTGCGTGGAGCTTATCCACTCATTGAGGGATGTGCTGTTGTTCTTGTACTGCTGCAGCTGGGGAACGTAGAACTCCAGATCCTTCAGTCTGAAAAAGGAAAAATACAAGGTGAGATTTGTTTTCCCTCAGGTGACGACTCAATAAACACATACTTAAGAAGACCCATTCATAGTTCACATATTCATGCAAAAGTGTGTGTGTGTGTGTGTGTGTGTGTGTGTGTGTGTGTGTGTGTGTGTGTGTGTGTGTGTGTGTGTGTGTGTGTGTGTGTGTGTGTGTGTGTGTGTGTGTGTGTGTGTGTGTGTGTGTGTGTGTGTGTGTGTGTCTAGGGGCTGAGAACACACCTGCAGTCAATCTGGATATGGATGCGTCTCCAGCGGTCTGTCAACTGGCCAACCTGCTCGCTGTATTTGGCCAGGGTCATATCACACCTGAGAGAGGAGTCGCCCACCTGGCTGTTCCAGTGGTTCGCCTTTTCCATCTCTGCCTCCATGGAGGCAAAAACATCCCTCTTCTGGTCCAACTCTACCTTCATTTTCTACAACCGACAACACGTGGAAAAGTGCTGATAAGTAGTGGAAGACGAGTAAGGAATTGTTATTCAAGACCACAAGGAACAATAGTGAACATCAGGAGTGTTCCTACTACATTCATTACATGCTTTACTACAAGTCAGCTGCTAGGGGTTTTCATTTGGTACCAGAATAACAAAACTAAATGTATGCCAGATGACGTCACTGAGATGTCTTTGTACTCCTATGCCACACCCTGTCATGTGTGCAGTAGACATTACATATAACAGAATCCTCATCAAATACTTAAAAGGCGTTAAAAAGGCGTTTGATGATAATGACCAATGATGAACATAGAGCATTACCTTGAGGTCCAATATGTAGTCCTCTACCTCTCCGGGTAAGAGGGAAGTGGTATCCTTCTCTGTCAGCCTGGCCTCATGCACTTTCACTATGTCTTCACCGCGTGACACACTCTCCAGCAGATCCCTGAGGGCCCGCAGCCTGAGATAGAGAAACGAAAGGGAAGAAGAAAGTACTCTTTAGGAAAATAACATGAAGGAGGTGTGGATTGTTAATGTGCTAAAATTCTAAATCTGCTACCTTCTGACATATTTAGAGCTATTTATGCTATTTTGTATTGTTCATTGTTGGCTAACGTTCATTGTGGTGTGTATGGGAGGGCATTCGTGTGTGTGTGTGTGTGCGTGTGTATGTGCGTGTGTGTCATTGTACCTCTGCAGGTAAGCTGAGAGGCTGGAATCCAGAAGGCTCAGTTTTTGGGTGATTCCCCCGATCTCACTGTGTAGAAACTGGGCTTTGTCAGAATCCTCCATGCCCTCAACCTGAATGATGTCCTTGATACGCAGGATATCCCCCTGGATGTTGTCAATGTCTCGTTGTACCGTCTGAACAACACAAACACGTGCACACAGTGTCACTCCGAATGAACTTAAGATGTGGAATTTATGTGTGTGTGTGTGTGTGTGTGTGTGTGATGCACGAGGGCTTTGACGTCTACCTCCAGCTCTGTAATACGAATGCCACATTCCCGCACTTTGTCCTCCCCAAGACAGATGTGGATGTGCTGGTTGAGGGCTCCCTCCACCGACTCTATCCTGGTCCTGAGGGTGTGGAGCTCTGTCAGGCTGCGGGAGCCGGACCCATGGGAGGAGGAGGAGGAAAAGGTGGAGGAGGCCACCGTCTTCTTCTTCACGGACTCGGCCTTGATCGGTCGCACCACTTCCTTCCTGATCACGTGGTCCTTCTTCACCTCTACTTTCTTGAGTTCCACCTTCCTTCTCTCCTCCTCTATCTTCCTTTTCTCCTCCCTCATCCTCACCTCCTCCTCCAGTCTCTGCGTCTCCTCCATCCTCCTCTCCTCCTCCCGCCTCATCGCCTTCTCCTTCTTCCTCATCTCCTCCAGCCTCATTGCCTCCTCCCTCTTCCTCGCCTCCTCCTCTATCCTTCTCACCTCCTCCATCCTCCTCACCTCCTCTAGTCTCCTCATTTCCTCTAGTCTCCTCATTTCCTCTAGTCTCCTCATTTCCTCTATTCTCCTAATTTCCTCTCTCCTTCTTTCCTCCTCCTCCTCCTCCTCCTCCCTCATCCTTTCCATCTTCTCCATTCTTGTCTCCTGCTGCTCTGGCTGCTGAATTAGATACATTGGTTGGTGTACTAGTTGCCATTTCGGTTCAACCTGCTGTGGTTCGATTTGTTGTAGCTGTACAGCTGTGGGGGGGGGGAGAATAGGCAAATGTATTGGCTTAGCTGGTAGAAAATCAGACCCAATAGCAACACACATATAACACAGATATAAAACTATATATTTTTACCACAAAAGTACACTGGATTTACTGTTGTTTTTGTGTCTTTGAGCCACGAGCCATGATAACACTCAACAATATTGACAGTGACTTCATTAAATGATTTATTTCAAATGTTTTCTGTTGTGTACCGTAGTCGGTTGAGGCATACTGGCTGTAGGAAGGCAATTGCACCACCAGTTGCTCATAGTGAGTCTGGGCTCCATTGTACTGGTTTTCCATGCTCATCATGTCCTCCTCTTCAATTATCTGGGAGCCGTGGGAGTTGACCCTAAACTCTGCATAGTGGGTCTCCAAGCATTTAATCAGGCTGCGGTACTCCTCAGAAGACATGCGAGACAGCTGGGGAACACACAGTTACACACACACACACACACACACACACACGTGTACCCACGTACGTATGCACAAACACACACGTATGCACACACGCGCGCGCGCACACACACACACACACAGATGATGATGATGAACATGCTAACATATTCAACAAACAGCATATCTTTTTAATATATAGCAACCTAAAAATTGTGATGTGGTCATTGGTCAAGCTCAAGCCTGGCTTAACCTTACCATGGCTATGGTGAGTGAGTTGATTCTTTCGATATCTATGCGACAGTACTGCCATGAGATGAGGCTCTTGATGTTGATGTACAGCTGGTTCCATATGGACAGAATGGCCTCGTAGTACTGGTCATTCCTTTGGAGAGAAACGCTTGACATTAGATCACAGACCTACATTTCTAGGATCTACTTTTCATTAATGTTCTGGAAAAAAGCCAGACCACTATAAATAAGCCGCAACATTTGTGTGACCATTTATAATAGACTTATAACATTGTTATTTATTTATACATAAGGAGCACGTGTGCAGCAGACACTGACTCAATGCTGCCATTTGGCTCTTTAAATGTTTAACCCCTAAGGAAAAAGAGGCAAATATATGGATTTAAATTGTGTGACAAAGGTGAAGCTACTAAGAAATTAACTTTGCACTGCCTTCTTATTATAATACAAAATATACATATATTTAGTGTCAATATTTGTATTTTAATGCTAATAATTATTTTTATTATATGAAGAAAAAAAATAATCCATCATCATTGCATAGGTGTTCCTACTTCTTTGCCATGGAGACAGTGAGGGGGTTGGGGGGTGGGACCAGCAGGCATACAGAGGGCACCAGCATGTCCAGTCCTCCTGGTCCAGTCACCTGCCACTTGCTGCGCTGGCTGTTGTCCTTCAGGATGCCCTCGTTGTCCTTACAGATCACTTTCTGTGGACACCACCCAGCACACACATAAAGTCAGACTTGCGTTAAGTCAGTCATCCCACAAAAGGGATCCCACAAATCACTTTAGCTAGTTTCGGTTCGGTTTGGGTCTCACGAAGTGTTGGTGAACATTTCTGTGTTCTTTTTGACTAAATGTCAAGAAAGAAGTTTCTACTTTGTATATAAAATTGTCAAAAGAATGTATAAACAATGAAAATGCTTCACGTTTTGTCACCTCAGCAATTTCAAAATATACAAACTTGGTGTCAAATGGAAAGCAGGGGGAGAATGTGGAGAATGTGGGTGAATGTAAATCATTATAACACCATTTTTCAAGAGTTCAGTAGTTGGCAACAGTAAAGCAGCACTTCTAAAGCAAAAGCATGAAAACAATTGCAAACATATTCACGGATCGATGTTTCATTATACAATTGTCATAAACTGATAGAGGAGGGGTTAAGAGTTTTTCTTAGCATAGTTAACCAGAAATACAAAAAAGAAAACTCACTGAATGCCTCTTCCCAAGGTAACACACATCTCAACACACTTGCCCTCTCTGTGTGTCCGAGTCTCTCCCACAACCATGGGATGGAAGCATTTAATCAGGCAATGCTTGTTAACTAAAAACTAAAAACATAGTTAGGCCTTCCAACCAAGCGTTGGAAGGCCTAACCCGAGACACTCACCTGGTCTTGTTTGAAGTCACAGAGGGCTCGCACGATGACGGTGGTGCTGCTCTTCTCCTCGGGGTTCCTGGGCTTCAGCCTCACGATGCTCTTGGACGTGCTGACCAGGCGCTGGACCTGCTGCTTGTTCTCCAGGATTTTCTCCTGCTCTTTCTAGAAAATCAAGACGAATGCAAGGGGCAAAATGGCTGAGCTGTAGAGAAGTACTTCAACGTCATGATCAGCTGTTCCTATAGTGTCTCTGCCTCACCTCGAGGCCCGTGAGAAGCTCCAGCAGGCTCTCCAGGGAGGTGTTCTTGTCACAGGTGAACTTCCTGCGTATGGTCTCGTGTTCCTTCTGCAGTGTGCTGTACGTCTCATTCGCCTCTTTGAAGAACTTGAGTGAGCAAATGATACCAATGAATTTAATTCTGTTTTCCATACAAAATATGCAAAGCATTTTTTGGCATCTATTAATATTTATGACCTGTATGATCTTTAGTATAATTATTTTATTTATGTCCACATAAATACAATAATTCAAGTGTGTGTGTGTTTGTGTGTGTACGTGTCTGTTTGTGTATGTGTGTGTGTGTGTGAGTGTGTGTGTAATTGTTTAGTACCTGGCTATAGGCTGCGTTCTCCTTCAGATGGACATGAATGCACTTGGTGATCTGCAGGAGCCAGCTCCACTGTGTCTGCAGAGTGTCCATATAGGCCTGAGGAAGACACCCATTGGGAACAGATCATTGTACTGGAGATGGTTAAGTGACACTGAGTAACAATATATTAGTAACAGCTTTTGTAGTGTTACTTTTGAAGTTGCATCCACTGCATGATTACTAGTAGTGTATATCTGGTATTGGCTGTTACATCCAGATGAACTGTACACACCTGGATCTTGTCAGAGGCGGGGTGGTTGTTTTTCAGGGCCACATCTACTTTGAGCTTGAGTCTATTCAGGTCCCTCTCCTTCTCCTCCAGGGCACTCATCAATTGCTGTTGCACAACATAGTTAGAAAAACATAACAAGATCAAAGACAGCAATATAAAACAGCCAAAACCAAGTCTCTAAATGCAGTTGGAGGGAACACATTGTAGCGGCTTTGTTGCCAGAGTGCTTTGGCAGCAGCCACTGGCAGGACCTAATCCGAACCAAATGACACACTCATAAGAAAAACAAGAGATTATTTTTGCTGTGCAAATTGAACCCATGGGTTAGACTCAAATACAGGGTAAAATCTCAAGAAACATCATTTTACCATTTAGATAACAGTAGATCTACAGGAGCACGTTTTACTCACAGAGTAGCTCTCCTGCTTCTTTGGGATGTACAGGTCAATGTCCCTGTCTCCCCAGTCGAAGACCAGCTCCTCCTCCTCCCTGTAATTCACCCACATGATTTCCCTGGAGATGTCCTCGATGATCTGATGCAGCTCTTGCAGCCACTCACTCCGACTGAAGGACATTTTCTAGCATGGGGATGAGATTAAATTAAACCTCATGGGCTGAGAGTGAAAGTGAGTATTGAACCAAAGACAGTTGAGGCTAATGTCCTCTCACCTGGAGGCTG
This sequence comes from Lota lota, assembly GCA_026745465.1. Lineage (NCBI taxonomy): Eukaryota > Metazoa > Chordata > Actinopteri > Gadiformes > Lotidae > Lota > Lota lota. The sequence continues at coordinate 822,038 of JACYXH010000103.1, read as the reverse complement.
TCCCATTCCTGGTTCAGGGCATTGAGGCCAGCCTTGTCTGCATTTTTAAGCTATGGAGGAAACGTCACATCAGACATTATGGTATTATTAATAGATCAGAAAGTTAATTCATAGTATCTTCAGATGGGACCAGGGCCGGCTCTGAACTTTGGGGGGCCCTAGGCAAGATTCCCCTTAACCTCCCTCCACCCCCAAGAAAAAATATTGTCGGATTGGTGCAGGGCCAATAAGATTGGTGACTGTTGATTCACCGTCAGTGAAGTGAATGCACAGGGGTTTGTACAGTGACAGTGGTTTAGTCCATTGCAAATGCAACATGTTTCACATGCTCCACTACTGCTGATGCTTCCGTGTTTACTGCAGCCTGTAGATGAGAAACAGGAGGCCTCACCAGGTCGTCCTTTGCGCGGTCCACTTCCTCACTCCTCTGGATGGTGCTGTGGAACTTCTGGTGTTTGACCAGCTGCTGTTTGAGGGTCTCGGGGTCATCCCCCCAAGGAGAGGTCTCGATCAGACGCTGGAAAACAAACCACCGCACATTTTAAGGCCTCGCCTTCGAACATTTTGTCTGATGATGTTCATGGTAATGCCCCTCCTACTGCCAAAGCTATGAATTTCTCAAATAATACATTTAAGTACAAAATATTTCCATTTTCAATGGATACAACTATAAAAATAATACATATTTATTGCAATAGTAAGAGAGTATGAGTGAAGTGGTACTGTATGCACTGAATACTTTAAGAGGTATTCAATAGTAATTTAACAGCCAAATAATGAATCTACCTATCAGTCTCTCTATCATCAGCTATTATATGCCCCTGACTTCACCTCCAGGTTTTAGTTGAAAGATGTTGAATGATCAAAATCATTGTTTTCTGTTTGGATACCAATTAAGTAGTGAGTAGAATTGCTAACTTAACTAGATTATGTCTTTATTCAGTTCACAGCACATGTGTGTGTACCAAAATGATGACCCAAATGAAGTATAATCAGCAGCACCAGCAGGGGGTGTCAGAGATTGGTGTGGAAGTTATTTCATCCACACCAAATGGAACATTGAACGTTCTAAACCACTCTCTAACTAGAAGAGCTTTTCAAATCCTAAGGGACTCTAGAAAAACTGGGCATCACACATTTGATCGACACAGGTAACACTTGTCGTGGACAAACACGCTTGTTACTACTACCGCTGGTGTTAACCAATCGCTCCCAATTCCAGACGTAAATATCTTTCAAACATCGGTCCTGGTTCCCACAAATACTGGAATTGGACTGGCTCCGAATGGTCTCAGGCTAAATCGGGAGGCTACGGATAAGAATCCTGTACGCCTACACACTACAAGATAACGTGTGCAGACTATCCAGAGTGATCTATTTTGCGTAGACTAGTGACAACAGCACGTGTCGACAGCAGTAATTTAGGGTTAAAATCAGGCTATACATTTTCTAGTGTGTTCCTGGCTTAAATCATGGAATTAATGAGAAGGCAGGTCGCCTGAAACTTTCCAGGAGGGGAAAACCTTCCGGCTCATCTGCTAATCTATATATTTATGTAGTATACATCTGTTTATGGCAATGCGTTCACTACCCTTAAAGTGCATGGCTGTCAGCGACAGTAAATCATGCTAAAAACAGGATTTCAGGCCGCAACACAAGGCTTTTATCTGTGCAATGTGAGGGTATGTATGACCTACAAGTTCAACAGAAGTGCATTGGTGTTACAAGTATGACATGCATCTGTAGCGTGTGTATTTATGTGCCTGTGCACACATTTGTTGTTGTTGTCGAGGAATATGGATCAGATGATCACCATTATTATCCACAATGAATCTGCCGCATTAAAGTGATTCCTGAACAATAATCAATAAAATTCACAACTACTCAATTCCTTAGTCATCAGTGTGTGTGTGTGTGTGTGTGTGTGTGTGTGTGTGTGTGTGTGTGTGTGTGTGTGTGTGTGTGTGTGTGTGTGTGTGTGTGTGTGTGTGTGTGTGTGTGTGTGTGTGTGTGTGTGTGTGTGTGTGTGTGTGTGTGTGAAATAAAGAGGGAAATAAAGAGGGAAATAAAGAGGGAAAGAGAGGTACACATCTGTACCTTTTGTTGTCCGATCCAGGCCATAGCATCCATGAAGCTCCGTCCGGGATCCTCCCAGCCTCCAGAGTTGCCTCGGGTGCTCTTCCTTCTCCTATGCAGGGTCTCACTGACGGCCATGTGGAGTCCCATCAGCTGGTCCCTGCACACCTCCACACTGGGGAGCACGTATTGAGCAGAACAGGACAGTTAGCCACTTGTGGGGAACATATGAAATAAGAGCATTCGGTCTAAGAAACTGTGACTTAGGGTAGGTCTGCATCATCATGACATAATAATTGGGTTTATTTTGCCTGATATTGTGATTGCGATTATTCATTTATTGTGATTAACAGATCATGGATTCAATTAATATTTGGTGGCGCCTACGGTATTAAAAAAAACTATAATCATCAAGCATTTGCTGAGTTGTAACTGCTTGTAATTTGATTTTGATGTAACAGCCATACCTAAATGTATTCATGTTTTTATATTTTCTTTTTTGGGAATAAATTAATGCAACCAGAGGCCAAAATCTCAAATTTCGGTTAGTATGAAACGAATTGTGCAGCACTAACTAAGGGTCTGTGTGTGAGTGTGTGCTTGTGTGAGAGTGAGTGAGTGAGTGAGTGAGAGAGTAGTGCTGACCTTCTGACCACGTTGTCATTAGGTTGGCCAATCTGTTGGAGGTGGCTAGCACAGGCCTTCAGCTGATCTATGGTCTCCCTGGCCATGGACATGTAGCACTCCACATCTCCAGCCTGCCCGCCCTGCACGCCACACAGCAAGAGGTCAAAGGTCACATGCACGGAAGAAAAAAAGGCTGCACAGATAAGACTACACAACTATATGGTTTCAAAAAATAGCCAATACTTCCATGGTAAATTCATCCTGTTTACCTTCCTTGATACATTATTTCCTTGTGCTCTGATGTGATAGAGACAACTTGGTCATACTTTGTAGAAATTCAATGCTTTCTTCATTTATTTTGCATCAACATTGTCATGCATTTCTTATTTCTTATACAATTTGTAAGAGTTACAAAAATACAATATTTGCAGTGTTTTGAAAGAGTCAGTGATCAAAGAATAATATATACATCATAACGCAAAGTTGCGTTATGAGTTTCGATTTAATGAGCAGCCATAAATCCCTATATATTTCAACCGAGCGTGTTGAAACATGCTCAGTTGAAATATGGGATCTTCTCATCAATCATTCCCATGTCATCAATGCTACAGTACTCCCTTAAATATGTCTCTGCCAGAAGAGGTTATACAACAATTTAAAAAGGACATTTTGTGATGTACTTTATTTGTCATCCCGTCAAACTATATTTAGTAGACTTGGCACTACTTTTTACTACTAATAAAAGAAAAACAATGATGAGAAACGAGTGGTATGGCTTACAGTCTGCATGGTGTGTTCCGCCTTCCTCAGGAAGTCCTGACACTGCTCCTGCAGGATCATGGTTTTCTGGTGCAGGCCGGAGCCCCTGTGTTAAACCATCAGGGGGTACACACGTCATTATCACATAAGGCAACGCAATCATCCACTTCTTCAAATGCTGGCCGTGGTTGTCGTTACCGCAGAGACCACCACTGTGATCCACAATAGGATGCACATTAATTTGGCCTTGGAAAGAGTTAACATCATGGTCAGAAATGTACATGGGGCTTGAGGCATTTTGCATTTTTGAGGCACGTTTTTAATTGCCCTCGAAATTGGGATGATGGTGCCTCCATTAAATGAAGAGTTAACTCTTGTGTTTTTACTCTGTATTTGCAAAGCGGGTCGAGTTCATTTCTTTTCATTGGAGTATTGGTCGGTCATGCAACATAATTTTTCTTTGTATTTTTCAACGTTTTATCAAATTGCCCTGTAAATGATCCAAAATGCAAAAAAAACCTTGTTTAAGAAAGCAACTAGTATACCCTGGTGCACACACACACATGCTTTTGTGTTGATTAATAGGTTTACCATGTCGAACATCAAACAAAAGCACTGCTATACCCTCATGGAACTAAGCCTTTAGCTGCCAAACATGTTGCTCTTCTTGTTTATCTATGATGTCTCTACAACAGCTCTATTTTAATTAACAACATATTGGCCTTTCTGGTCTTCAATAAGAACTTGAGGGTGAAGCGATGTGAGTGTCAGAGATGATGGTGGCTGGGTGTCAAACTGTAAATCACTCTCAGAATGTCACCACAGACCAAGGGAGGAATGTGGAGCTGCCATGCATGTAATGAGCAGCGGTCTGCAGCCGACAGAATAATATCCATGTGACAATGGATATGTACGATATTTTAGGTTTTAGTAGCTGTGTGTTATGTATTGAATGCTGTAAAGTACAATTTAATTTCGTATTGCACCTTAATCCCAGTTACAGTCTCAAGGCCTCCCGATCTTCACAGGTCTCATTCAATAGTGTCAATAGAGTGCAATGGGGCCCATAATGGACAGGCATAATGGTAGCATAACAAGCTCAACAGTTTAAGCATGATGAAATGGTTAGAAATAGAAAATGGGTGTCCATGGTGGTGCTGAGGCACTGGCTAGTGAGTAGGGTGGTAACCGTCAGGGTACAAAATTAAAACCTGCCTCCAGCCGATAGATTTGACCATTTGGCAGGTTAAAAAAGTATGCAGGGTTACATATTGAAACAAATGCTTGGCCGGTCGATTTTTCCAGGTAAAGACAAAATTCTAAAAGTACATTTTGGACCCTTCGTCAGGTGGGCTGAGGCGTGATCATATGATCAGAGCAACACAATAAATGTTGTCTTTCCTTAACCCTTTCTGTAACTTCAAATTTCAAAACATTTCCCGAATGTACATTTTGATGTACGTTCATATGAGACATCATAATTCAAAAACCCTGTGCTAGGGGTCTATGGGTAGGCCTACGTTTAAACCATCAGATATCCTAGCAGGGTCCTAAATTAACTTTTCGATTTGTTTTCCTTCATGTGTTTGTGTATATATATGTATACATACACACACACACACACACACACACACACACACACACACACACACACACACACACACACACACACACACACACACACACACACACACACACACACACACACACACACACACCTGCTTGGCCAACAGTTTTTTTTAAAATATATATATATATATTATTTTTTTACCTGCCAAATTGTCAAATCGATATATCTGCCAATGATTGTTGCTAGATATTCATTATGGAACATGCCTACTAGATACATATTTGAAATAACAATGTGCAAACAACTATAGGCCTATATGCATATTGCATTAGGCCTACTGCGTAAATATCTAACAGAGTAAACATCAAGCAGACCCTAGCTTAGAAACAGTATAACTCATACGGCTACGTAAGGCCTACTTTCCTTTCCAAATTGAGGAATTGTCATTTAATATATCCCTTACATATTTCATGCATCCACCTGCCATTATAGCCTACGGCGGTTCACTTTTTTTAACTGGCAGCAAACAGAGACACTCAAAGTCACCAATAGGCCTACCTATGTTTACAACATTTGAAAAAGTTTAAAAAAAGACGTATAGGCCTACCCTTGTACGTAACCCGCTGCACCACCTCCAGAAGAAAGGGTGTAGGGGTATGCGTCCATGTAGGGGTCTGCAGGCCCGTATCCATTACCGCCACCTTGTCCGGCTTCGCTGCGTAAGGACTTGTAGTGTCCACCTCCAGTCACGTCACTCCTTGTCGAGACTCTGTGGGTGCTGTTAATCGCCTTTTGGAATTCATACAAACTCATTTTTGATTAAAAAAAAAGAAGAAAATATTTAAAGGCCGTTGTAATCTACAACGGTAATTGTGCCTTTACTGCAGGCAGCAGTGCGCGCTGCTGCAATAGAGAAGAGCAGCGGAGCAAGTTGCAGAGACGCCCTGTCTACCCTCACCTGTCTGCCCGGAGCACCAAACTGGTGCAGACTAGAATTTCAGCATAAGAGGAACTCAGTTTAAGTAAACCATCGTTACCACGCCCCCTTCCAAACCTGCTTGAAAGAGTTGTTATATCCATGACGACCTGCCCCATACCGCCCCCAACTCCTTCAACTCCTGAACGGGATCAACTAGTTAGACGTGCTCTTCATGACATCTTTTTTTTTTTTTTTTTTCTTTCTGGTCCGCTTTGATGCTCATTTCCTTATTTTATTTAAAAGAAAAAATTATATGCTCTGTATTTCAAAACCTGTTCATAGGCAAACAGAAGGATTTCAGAAACAAGATTTAAATCGAATCTTGTTCTTATCTGTCCCATTTGTGAACATGCAATTTCTGCCCATCTAGTATTTTTCCTTCTCCAGGAGCAGTTTTCTCTATTGAATGCGAGTTAGTCTGCCAGGCGAGCCAGCAGTGCTATTCGTCTCACGGACAGAGATATCAGACAGATCACATTTCATAGGCTGATATTGTTCCGTAGGCTGTCAGGCTGATAGCTTTGTATTGTAGTTTGTCTAAAAAGATGCATCCAGAGGAATTCTTCAGATGGGTGTGAAGAGAAGATTTCCAAGCTCTCTACCAGTCTGACTTTCTCTCACACCCATGTGTAACAAGTAGGGCCTCGCTGAGCATACATATTGTCCTGCTTTTTCAAGTATAAAAGCAGATAGTCTCATACACCTACACTGACCCTCCAACGACTCATGTATGTCGTTGAAACAAGTGAAACAAGTGAAATGAAAGGCAATTGTCCACCTTGTGTAGACAACGAGGTTGTATTGTGTTGTGTTGAATTGTATATTATTCAGCTGTGTAAGGCAAGGCTAGGCAAGGAAAGTTTATTTGTATGGCACCATCCACAGCGCTTTACCAGGGAAGACATCGCATGACAAAATATTAAAAGGACAATCAGTTAAAGACAATACAACAAGATAAGAAGAAATGTAGAATATAAGAATTAATCAAAAGTTGTATGACAAATTAAATAAAAGGAATTAAGCCATCGACCTAGGACTGCATAAAGATCATACCAAACTGAATAGTAATGTACTAAAAACCTGCAATAGGTTTGTTCTCTCACAGACCACCAAACTCAAGCAAACAAACTTTAATATTCATGTATTTGCTGTAGCACAAGGACTTGAATCTTCTAATGTAATGACTCTTCTAACGGAGAATCCATGCTGCTCTAAAGACTTAGCAATGGTGTGCGTAGTGTATGGGTGTGAGTTTCTATGTGTGTTTTTTTTGTGTGGGTGCGTGTGTGTGTGCATGTGTGTGTGTGCACTTGTGAGTGTGTGTGTTTGTTTGTATGTGTGCATGTGTGTGTGTGCGAGTGTGTGTGGCCATGCAAGACAGTATATGTAGTGCAGCAGGGAATTCTGTATCGCAGAGTTTGTGAATGTGTGTGTGTGTGTGGTGGGGGGGGGGGGGGGGGGGGGGGGCTGTGTGTGTGTGTGTGTGTATGGTTTGGGGGGAGTGTGGCTGTGTGTGTGTGTGTGTGTGTGTGTGTGTGTGTGTGTGTGAGTATGTGTGTGTGCATATGTGAGTATGTTTGTGTGTGAGGGTGGGGTGTGGCTGTGTGTGTATGTGGTCCATGTGATTTCTAGATCTCCAGTTGTTTTCCATTAACTAATACCCATGATTGAAGGCATGTTCCTATATGCAAATGACAGGATCCTAGAGGAAGGCGCATCCGTGGTGAGTTAGGGTATTATGATGATGATGATGATGATGATGATGATGAGGATAATGACGATGCCGATCATTCTACCTCAAAACGTTTAACCGCACTGAGTTGGCATGGTAACAAGAAGGTTAACCCCGAAACTACCTGAGAGCAATGACTCATAAAACAACAGTCTGGCCTCGGATTCACCCAAAGAATACAAACGCTTTCTTCTCACCAAAACCTTCACGATATACTGTATAGCAGAAACCAATTGTTAACACGCCTATGCTTGTCTTTAAGCAATGAAACTGACAGAGAATATTTACTTTTGCCAAGCATTTCAGAACTGGTCTTAATTTTTAGTGTTATTTAGATGTGAAGAGGCTGTTGGAATGTTTTTGCACATGTGTGAGCTTGTGTGCAGGCCTCGGTTGACAATGTGATTCACTACAGTAAAGTTACAAGCAAGCAAACTGGCACAATTTATTCAGTATATAATATTCAGACAGTACTGTGTGTGTTTTGTATGTGTGTGTGTGTGTGTGTGTGTGCCTACATGTATGTATGTATGTATGTATGTATGTATGTGTGTGTGTGTGATTGTGTGTGTGTGTGTGGGGGGGGGTGGGGTGGGGTGTGCATGTGTGTGTGCATGCAGGCATGTGTTTGTGTGCATCTGTGTGTGCATGTATGTGTGTGTGCATGCATGTGTGGGCATTCATGCATGTGTGTGTGTGTGTGTGTGTGTGTGTGTGTGTGTGTGTGTGTGTGTGTGTGTGAGGCCGTGGGTGTGGGTGTAAGTGTGTGTGTGTATGTGTTGGAGGCATTGGTGTGCATCAGAGGCATGAGATGTGATGGGAACACCCTGTTCTTACTTTCCTCATTCCTGCCGTTGAGCTGCAGGATATGGCTTGCAGAGTGACACATTAAGGGGTCTGTTAAATGTCAAAATCCATGCACATCTGTAATTATTTTATGTGTGAGTCTTGTGTGTGTCTGACTGGTGTTCCACTGCTTTTGCGCAATTAGCTGACCTAAAAGTGCCATATTATGGGTATCATGGTATTATTTCTGTTTGATGCTTGTGTCTTTCTACAGTTGCACGCGTTTGTGTGCATGCATGCATTCATGTGTATAGGTGTTTGTAGGTGTCTATGCATGGACATTTGTGTGAGGGTGAGTTGTGTCCGTATGTGTGTGTGAGGAAATGCTGGGGGATATATAGGCGTCTAGTGGACAACGGATCAAAGGATCAGGCACAGATTACGGTTTTGCAAACAAGTTTTCATAACACACTACACTTGGCTATGCCTCAATTGCATTGATTCTACTAAGTGACTTTATTACCACAGATTACCGCCATGGTTTTGATTCAAACTCTTCTATCCTAACCGCAAAGGGGAGCAGCACGCCACACCCTTACAGAAATACTACCTGTGTTCTGCGGTGAGGAAGGCTGCATCCCCGGGGATACACCCTGTCACGCCCTACACAGTGCCTTATTCAACCACCGACACACCCGATCCTAACTTGATGGCATTAGGTGAGCGCTGACACTTAATAATCCATGAATTGAGGGTTTACAGTTTAATCATGACCTGCCCTAAAACACAACAAACCCTCTTCCCGGTGTCTCTTGAACCCAAGCAAGCATGCACATGCAGCTGCATCTCCAGTATCTCGGGTGGCTCAACATGTGCTGTCTCTTTGCTGGCTCTCAGAAACATCACTTTGCTTGACATTGCCTTCCAGCAGGAGGTTTAAATATTTGGTTTAGTTTATTCCCTGCCTCTGTTAGGAATGTGACTCTGACTGTCACAGCATTGGCTTTGCCTTGTATGTGTGTGTGTGTGTGTGTGTGTGTGTGTGTGTGTGTGTGTGTGTGTGTGTGTGTATGTGGGACAATGTGAGCGACAACGGAGTGCCTTCAAATGGGTCCTAATGGGAAACACTGATAACGCTAAGTATTTTGGGGTGTGTCTTGGCAGGATTTGGCTTATCTGACATCTAAGGTTCTCAGAGTCAAGACAGACAGACAAGCAGGTAGGCTGACATTGATAGATATGTATATATATATATATATATATATATATATATATATATATATATATACTGCTCAAAAAAATAAAGGGAACACTTAAACAACACAATGTAACTCCAAGTGTTCCCTTTATTTTTTTGAGCAGTATATATATATATATATATATATAGCTAGAACGTAGGACAGACAGACAGACCGATAGCGATAGAAAGATAGATGGTAGACAGACAGACAGACAGACAGACAGACAGACAGACAGACAGACAGACAGACAGACAGACAGACAGACAGACAGACAGACAGACAGACAGACAGACAGACAGACAGACAGACAGACAGACAGACAGAATGATAGATAGATAGATAGATAGATAGATAGATAGATAGATAGATAGATAGATAGATAGATAGATAGATAGATAGATAGATAGATAGATAGATAGATAGATAGATAGATAGATAGATAGATAGATAGATAGATAGATAGATAGATAGATAGATATATAGATAGATTGATAGATAATAGATATTGACTTTGGCCAATGTTGCACACCCCCCTGAAGGTTAATGGCATGCTAATTGCTTATCCATGTCTGCACCTGTGTGAGAAGGGGATGGCCCAAGAGGAAGACAAAAGGAGAGAAGACACTCAAACAGAGAGCTCTCAAGCACCATGTGCACCTGTTTGTGTCAATGTATGTGTGTGTGTGTGTGTGTGTGTGTGTGTGTGTGTGTGTGTGTGTGTGTGTGTGTGTGTGTGTGTGTGTGAGTGTGAGCATGAGAAACCAACAGAAAACGGCATGCATGCTCAAGAGAGGAGTGAAAGCACAGCGTTTGGTTTGTAAGGCGAGGCTACGGCTATCAGCATTGGCGATGGCTATGCTGTAATCTAATACGTGTGGACACGCCTATTTCGCTGCTCCAGCATCAAACTAGGACTCTGTCTGTGGGTTAAAGGGCCCACAGAAGTCCTCACACACACACGCACACACACTCATGCACACACACAGACTCACATCATCTCTGTATTCTACAAAAGCTGTGTGTTGGGTCCAGGACTGGGGAGAGGTGGGAGGAGTCTGGGGGTGAATGGCTGACTGGTCATGTGAGAGTAGACTACCTGTGTGTGAGGACGCCAGGTGACATGGATATGCCCTCCCTGGGAAAGAAGGGAGAGGGGGTAGAGGTGTGTGTGTGTGTGTGTGTGTGTGTGTGTGTGTGTGTGTGTGTGTGTGTGTGTGTGTGTGTGTGTGTGTGTGTGTGTGTGTGTGTGTGTGCCCGCATGTGTTTGTGTGTGTGTGTGTGTGCCAGCTGTCACTTGACACCTGAGCCTATATGGGTCACCCAAATCCTCTTGTTGCAATCCAAAAGTATGAGCTTACTCTCTAGGTCTGTCACTACTGATGTAACACTTTATGTGGACCAGTTGGACAGCATGCTCAAAGCATAGGCTAGCTTCAACAGAGCACAGTCTAGTCTATGCTATGTAGTCGAGCGATTTGCAATCTACAGGTTTTTTTCAAGACAGAATGTATTTTTATGGGGGGAGACATAAATAACTTTCACTACTGCGTAACTGACTTTCTCTTTGGCACAGCACTTTTGTTTCAGGGTGTGTAAACAATGACATGGTTAAATAGCAGGGTGTGGCTGATATACAGTGATGTCTGTCATATTAATTGTATTGTGTGGTGTGACAGGATTGCGGTTGGAAGGTGTTGCACGAGAGAGAGAGAAAGAGAGAAAGAGAGAGAGAGAGAAACCAACAGACAGACAGACAGAGAGACCGAGAGAGACAAAGAGGGAAAGAGAGACAGAGAGAGAGAGAGAGAGGGGGAGAGAGCATGAGAGGGAGAGAGACAAAGAGAGAGAGATAAAAAGATAGAGCGAAAGATGCTAGGGTTAGGGGTGTGTCCTAAATAAAAGGCCTGTTCAGCCCTTTGAGAGTGTAATTGTGATTAAGGATTATGCATATAAAATTGACTTGACTTGACTTGATAGAGTGAGAGAGAAAGAGACATTGCCATCGCCCTGTGTTATGCAGTGCCAGGCTGTGAAGATATCCCACAGTCCTATGAGCAGCACGAGAGCTGAGGTGTCTGAGGCATCCTCTGACTCACCTCTCCATCCCTGGAAAAAGCACACTGACATGTGCACACACCCACACACACAGCCACACACAGCCACACACACACACACACACACACACACACACACACACACACACACACACACACACTTAGTATCATATTCATTTATTTTTTCCCTCACAGACACACCAACACACGTACATGCAGGTACACATGATAGACACACAAACACACATACTTGCACGCATTTAAGCTCATGAACACACTCACACACACAAACACACACTCTCTCTCTCTCTGTCTGTCTGTCTCTCTCTTGCTTGCTCTCTCTCTCTCGCTCTCTCTCTCTCACACACACACACTGACTGAAAAGCTTGTATCTCATAGGCAGCAGGCTTATACCATGCAGGCTGATCTGATATAACAGTCATTCCATGCTGTATTTCAAGGTCATTATTGATTCTGTATAGCAATGCCCCACACACACACAAACACAAACTCATGAACACACACCTCCACCCCAAAAATGCTGATACTTTAAGATTTTGCTTTTCGATGTTTGGTGATTCCCTCATTTGTATTTGTATGTATGTCCACTGTAAGATGCGTGTCATAACATGTTAATGATGAGCATTACAATGACACTGTATTGCTGGGCGTAATGTATCAGTCTATGGTCAGTTGTCGCCCCCTAGCGGCTAACGTTGGTTGTACCCAAAGCCATTGTCGTCCACCTATTGTCTCCGTAGGACTGCTTATTCTACTGTTAAAACTGCTACTTCATTATCGGCCTATTTCTACCTGACTACAAAAACGACATCATGGTGGGGCCTACGTGAGACAATGGACGAAGAGCCATTAAAAACGTTTTTACTACCATTCGCCTATATTGAGGTCTAACTGGAATTCCTAAATATTTTAGGAGAACACGAAGTACTATTCATTCCCGATGGAAGAAGGGGCACAAAGGCAGTTACTGTTGACTGCAGATGCCCGTCAGTGGCGCAATCACCCACTGAAGATTAGCCAATCACGGCGCATAGCACGACCGAGTGAAGGCGGGGTCTAATCTACCACCTCGGTTTGAGATAGGGTCTTCCAATGGTTTGCCGGCGAGGGACCGAGCACCCCCTGCATGTAGGATTATCCCCTCTATTGAACTACCCACATCATTTGTTTACGCTGGAAACCTCGGCCCTCGGATTTAAGAAGATAAGCTTTTATTTTGAATGGGGTTGGCTCATCACTTTGTCTTAGATGGGTTGCATTTGGGGCAGGTGCTTTACCTGTGGCGTGCGCATGGATGGATGGTTGGAGGACGCAGTCTATGGAGTGCATGTGTAGTGCTTTTAGGGTAACCAATAGGCTTATTTAAACCTAAAAGCGCTGCGTATATCCGGCGGAGAGTTCACAGTTCACCCCCATATGGATGGATCCTGCGTTCGGACTGGTACCCATGGAATACAAAGAGCACGCTGGTGAACATGTCTGGCTGCGGGAATCCACACCTCTGAAGGAGCGTCCCAGTAGACCTCCCCTGACGGAGAAGCTCCACCTGAACATCCATCTGCCACTCGTCTCCACAGCCCCAGCCATGAGGGCGACTTGGAGGTGATCCGGTTTGGTCTGTGCCCCTGCGGGATCCGGGGAGCTCCGTGCCGTGTGGGATTGTCGGCGTGCACGTTGTCTCAGCACTAGGATTCCTTTGTGTCAAAGGTTTTTTTTTTTTTTTTGGTGCATTTGGAGCTTTGGGCTCTACATAGTCCACCGTTGCACCCAGTTCCTCTGTCTTTGTGGCCGCAGCAGAGATGGCAGCCGGCCGGCAAGAGGCGCCGGATCATCAGCCTGAAAACGGCTTTACGCCGTTGGATCACATGCCACCCAGACTGTTACCCCACATAGATGCTTCGGTCCTACCCTCCCTGGGGGGCTTTGGAAAGCACCAGAAGCAGCTCGTGGTTTTGACTTGGATACCGGCGTTATTTATTGGATTTAGCCAGTTCTCCGATTATTTTCTTTTGGCGCAACCCAATGGGACGTGTGTGCAGCCCCTGGTGAACGATAGTAGCTGGACCGGGACACCGCCGCTGCTGGCAGTCACCGGCGGCACGCCCGCGTTTCAGCTCGGCAGCAATGAGACCGTCGAGGGCTACAGCGGAGGCACGGCCATGCTCTGCGCTTGCAAGGAGTGGAAACTGGAGCTGCTGACGGGACTCAGTCAGAATGTGGTTACCAAGGTAACGAGTGTACAGACAGCCCCACATTGCATCTCACACACAGATGGAATATTTTTTTTTATAATAATGCTTGTGTTCATAATCCTCATCCCACCCATTCTGCGGTAACACTTAAAATAACCTCCATTTTGTAAATGTGGGTCGGCTGAGTCGGGATCCAACACATTAACAGTTGATTGACATATTACCCACTGACCTAATTGTGAGGGCCCCCCCCCCCCCCCCCCCCCCCCCCCCCCCCCCATCTCTCTTTATCCTCTCTACACGTGTTAGCTTGAAGGGCATTCTTTTCGGTACATGATGTTTGCATATCGCCACCGGATTATAAACTCCAACTGTGTACTGCAATAACCAATAGAACCAATAGCTCTTATGTCTCTCTCTCTCTGACCCTTGGTCCTCTTGGTGTGCTCCTGTACACTGTTGACATTACAGCAGGGAGAACCGTGTGTATTATTCAGTTAT
>JACYXH010000103.1:692500-802500 GCA_026745465.1 Lota lota | reverse complement strand
TGGGTGTGAGTGTTAGTGCTGTGTGTGTGTGTGTGTGTGTGTTTGTGTGTATGTGTGTGCATGTGTGCACATATTTTCCAGAGTTGCCTCATGCTGACTCAGGTGGGGGAAGAAGCTGTAACCCCATGCCCCTCGAGCAGTCTATCTGTTGAGGCCCCCCTCACACACCATACTCACACACACACACACACACACACACACACACACACACACACTCACTCCCACGTCCCTTCTTTTCTATCGTCTTATTCTCTCTCACCAACCTCAAGGAGGGTGTATGCCCTGTACACCCACTGTTTGTGCTGAATCACACACACACAAACCACCATCACACATATACACGCACAAACGCAAACCACCATCACACAAACACACACACACACACACACCACCATCACCACCACCACCCCCCCCCCCCACACACACACACACACAAACCACCATCACACATATACGCACAAACGCAAACCACCATCACCATCACACACACACACACACACACACACACACACACACACACACACACACACACACACACCCCCCCCCCCCCCCCCCACACACACATACACACATACACACACACACACACACACACACACAGACGCACAGTGTATTCCCACTCTTACCCTTTGGCCCACACTGTTTGTGTGATCATTCAGCCTCCCTATGTTCTCATGCCCAAGGCAAAGTAAGCTGGAGTGTGTGTGTATGTGTGTGTGTGTGTGTGTGTGTGTGTGTGTGTGTGTGTGTGTGTGTGTGTGTCTCTCTCTCCCCCTCTCTCTCTTGTTATGACAGATTGGCCCATTTGTTTCCAGCCTTTTACGGAGTTCCCTCTTTTTGAACTCCGTCTTTTTTTCTTCTTCATTGTTAACTGCTCCCTTTCAGCTGCAGCAGATTATGTCATACAGGACAGAGTAGAAGAAGAATGAGGAGGAGGAGGGGGAGGAAGGAGGGAGGGAGGGTGTGTGGGAGAAAGAGAGCAGGGGAACGGGGGCCCGGAGGATGGGGTCCGTAAAGTTGGGGGATGGTACAGAGTAGCAAAAGGAGCTACTTGAGGCCTGATGAGCAGGAGCACAGTGAGAGAAGAGGGAGATGGGGACAGAAGAGGGTGAGAGGAAAGAGTGAAATGGGGACCGAAGATGGTGAGATGGGGACAGAAGGGGGTGGAGGGGAACGAGTGAGATGAGGACAAAAGAGGGTGAGAGTACGGGGGGCGGTGAGATAATCAACACAACAAGAGCCATAGCCATTATCTTGCCTGAGTGGAACAAAGGGACCTTGCCTTTGTGTGTGTGTGTGTTTGTGTGTTTGTGTGTGTGTGTGTGTGTCTGTGTGCATGTGTATGTGTGTCTGTCTGAGTGTGTGTGTGTGTGTGTGTGTGTGTGTGTGTGTGCATGTGAATGTGTGTGTGTGTGTGTGCACGTGTGTCTAAGTGTTTATGTGTGTTTGTCTGTTATGTGTCTGTCTGAGTGTGTTAGTGTGTGTGTGTGTGTGTGTGTGTGTGTGTGTGTGTGTGTGTGTGTGTGACTGTGTGTGTGTGCCTGGGTGTATGAGTGAATGGAAACCTCCCAGTAGAGTCTGTGCTATCAGACACTGCCTCTCCGGGACCTGGGGGAGTGCTGTGTTGTCGTCTTTATGTTTTGACCCAGGTTAAAACAGATGGGTCTGGCTGGACCTTGTACAGCCGCAGTGGGGCCAGAACCGCGCCCCTCGGTGGGGCTCTACACAGTTTCATTTCACCTCTTCACCTCATTTCACCACACAGACAGAGAGGATAATTAAAGTCTCAGCCTGAATATGGCTTGACGAAAGAGTAACAAATTCTCTGTCTCTGTCTCTCTCTGTCTCTCTCTCTCTCCCCCTCTCTCTCTCATCCAAGTCTTAAGAGACCGATAGAGAGAAAATAGAGAAGCTTAAGGTTGAGCTACACTGGAGGTCACTTTAATTTGCTTTCTCTGCATTCGGGTGCTGAGACGTCGGCTATCCCCTCTAGCCTCAGACGAGTAGACGCAGAGGGGATTTGCAGTCATTCCTCTTTATATTCTCCCCTGTATTTTACCCTTCCTCTGATATTACTAGCTTGAACCTGTACACCTGCACACTGCTGCTCCCATCTCAACCAACCATGACACACAGCAGAATCCTTGTCAGCTCTCTCTCTCTCTCTTCTCTCTCCCTCTCATAGCGCCCCTCCCCCAGCTCACTTAAGTAGTGGAATTTATTAATATGAATGGAGGGAGTTCAGGAGTTGAGTCCCATTTGCATTCAGTTCCACTCCTTGTTTTCCTGTATGTATCCTCTTCCTCTCTAGCAGCTCCCCTCCCTCCTTTCTTCTCTCTCTCTCTCTCTCTCTCTCTCTCTCTCTCTCTCTCTCTCTCTCTCTCTCTCTCTCTCTCTCTTTCTCTCTCTCTCTCGCTCTTACTTGTGTCAGCAATAAAAAGTGACAGTACATAGCCCCGCCTCCCTACACCCCCCCCCCCCGCACATCACCCTCTACCACCCAACCCCCCACCTACCCCTTTGGTCACCTTCACAAAGGCCGTACCATCTGGTCATTGCCATGTGGGCTGTACTATGTTACCGGGAGTAGGAGGTGGGGGAGCTTTATGTAACGGTACAGTAGATGGGCCAAACCATTTACAGATGCTAAGCAGGGAGGGTACTTAATTATAAGTCGGCATGCGGCCTGGCGTTTAACTAGCGGCTTCTTGTGGGAATATTCAGTGATGGAGAAGAATCAATTATTTATGGAGTAAATTAGATATTGGCCTCAGCATTACAAACATGTCGCATTACGTATTTCCAGGCCATTAAGGCTGTGGTTTTGATTAACAAATGTAAATACACATGTACACAGCCACATGTATTCCACGCTCAACAATAAAACTGAACTTGTGCTTAATCTATAGGCCTGGTTTATTTTTGCCACTTTTTTCCATCTTTTTCTAACATTGACTCTCGTCTTTCTCTCCCTTACCCTCCGTCTCCCCCTATTTAGGGATTGAGCTTTGTCTGCCAGACTGGCGCTTTTCCATGACTATGGTGGCCAGTTTTCTGATGGTGGTGGGGCAGCTCTTGATGCCAGGAGTCGCAGCTTTGTGTCGTAATTGGCCAGATCGGGATGACTGGCAGGTGCTCCAAATCGTTATAATCAGCCCCTTCGTCCTGATGCTCCCCTACGTCTGGTGAGTCCCACCCTCCGAGCGAGGGTTTCTTTGCATCCAGAGCCAGGCAATAGCTTGTACAGTACACGCTTGTATTACGCAGTAGGGAGCAGTACACAGCGTGCTCTGTTTGGACGCTCAGACAAAGCTCTCTTTCTTCCATTGTCCCTGTTTTTGTCTTCTTTCTGTCGCCTTTTTCCCTTCTTGCACTGACACCCTGGGCCTGCTGTTGTGCTTGGTTCTTTCTTCTCTCTATTCTCCATGCCTCCTCCTCTGCCACCTCCATCTATTCCAGGATTTTTCCTGAGTCTCTCCGCTGGTTGCTGGCTACCCAGCACTACAGAAGGTCCAAAGCCATGATGCTACGCATCGCCAAGAAGAACCAGGTTGATTTGACAACCGAGCCCAGCGGGGTTCTAACAGGTGAGATTGTCGGTGGGGCTGGGGTTGGGGTATCACTGATCAAACAGCAGCTACGTCGGGCCTGACACCCGGGCTCTTATGATAATACTTAGTTTTGCTGCAGAGGGATCCTTCCTTTTGCTCAATTTGCTGTCGATGAGGGCCCCCCCAAAAGCATTGGTGAAGTAATCGGGATGCAATGCAACTTACACACACACATCAAACCTGGCAGTGTCTGCTCATGAGATGAAGTCAAACACCATGAAACACACACACAGTGTGTCATTGACAGTTTCTCTCTGGAGAATCATAACGTCCTAATAAAGAAAAGGTCTCACACCTTTTAACATTTATAGTATTATATAAATTGTACTATTATATAGCATAAAACAATATAGCACAAACCATTTTTACTGATGTACCCCCTCCGAGATATATTTTTAAGCCCAGTACTGTAAAAAGTGTAATATAAATAATGTATTTGCATGTTATTTAGAACATGACATTGGTGGTGTGAATGTTCTCACACTTATGATTGTTGTAATTCATTGAAAAGTTTTACCAAACTTGTATCTTAGTATTCAGATTTACCAAATTTTTTGGAGGTGGCATTCAGATTCAGATTTTTTCTAAACACTGGCATAACATAACAGTGCACACAGCATGTTTATCATTTTCCCCTTTCGATGGTCCCCTAGCACCATTTCCAATCATTGTAGCAGTTGTTTTCCTAAGCCCTAAAGCCCCCAGTCTCTCACTTCCTTCCTGATCACAGAGGTCTCACTTTGTCTCCCGCTTTCATGTTCTCTTATCAGAGCTAGAACAGGAGCTGCACAAGAAACCCCAAAGGACCTGCATCGTCAAGATGATGAGCACCAGGAACCTGTGGAAAAACATTGTGGTGCTCTGTGTCAACTCGTAAGTCTGGCCATGGGCATCTCAGCAGACGGGGTGGGGGGTTGGCTTGTACCGGTCCCTCTTGCTAATCAAATCCCACATAACTCGTTTTTATTTTTTTACTGAATATCCATTACATACATGCTCCTCTCCCGTCTCCCGTCTCAGATACCTTCAAGTCTGAATGTACTTGACCTTAACATCTTCTTCATTGCATTAGCGATACACGATACATTGAAAGGCGGCAGGATGCTGATGTCTCTATATATGGGTGTGTGTTTGTGTACGTGCGCCTGCAGGCTAACAGGCTACGGGATCCACCACTGCTTCTCGCGCAGCATGATGGACCCGGAGGCTCGGCCGACGGCCATGTGCCACACCGACTACTACACCATGGCGGGCATCGCCTTGGCAACATGCTTGGCGGTGTGTCCGGCGGTGGCGCTGATGGGCAGGCGGGGCGGGCTCCTCACCTTCATGATCATCACCGCCCTGGCCTCGCTGCTGCAGCTGGGTCTGCTCAACCGTGAGTAACCTCACCGTACAGCTCCACAGGCCGAGAGGGGGGTACTGGGACTTTAGAGGCTAGATGCTATTATATATGACAAACCATGCGTGCTACTGGTTTGTCCTCGCCTCTTATTGAGGAATGTGTACGTCCTTGCTTAGGGTGCACGTACTGTGACCTTTCGGTCTAGTGGAGTACACCTCCTCCTCCCTTATCTTGACCCACATCCAGTGTGTATTTGTCATTATTTCGGGACTCGCATTTAAACCCCGAATGATTTCTGCAAAAGGTTTTTCCCGGTACACTTGACGATTGATTTCTGCTTGGCTTGCTCTCTGTGCAATTTGATGTCATGTTCCCTTCTGCTCATTTCCTCAATGTTCACCGACACGCTGATGAAATCCAGTGATCGGGAAGTACAGCCTTCGTCACGACACAGGTATGGCTCATATGTTGCTCTTAGAATAGTACAGTGTTTTTGAAGCATCATTCTATTTAGCTCTATATATATATATATATATATATATACACATTTTTTGGCGTGAATAAGCTGGACCGCTATTTAGGGTCCAGCCCTTGCATTAAAAGGATGTGGAGTGAGCTGTTTTTTTTCTCTGTGTTATTGAGTTTGGTGTTTCCTTTTGGTGTCTAGTGCTGCGAGACACACTGAACCGGAAGTTCTCTGTGGCCTTCTCCATCATCGGCATGTTCTCATCTCACGCCGTCAGCACGCTCAGCATTTTCTTCTGTGCCGAGATCACGCCCACGGTCATCAGGTGAGCTTCTTAAACACACTGCGTTAGTGTTGCCTCATGACTAGCATACACGTCCAAGACCTTCTTCAAGGAGGTAGCTAGAAGTGAGAGCAAGCTTGTTTGTACAACGCTAAACTTGCCCACTTGCGCCATCTGGAGGCCTGAATCTGCCATTGAACTTTGAACGTCTGCTTTTGCCTCGCGTTTGGTTGTGTATCGGTGTGTACAATGACCCACCATTGTCCATCTGTTCGGTCTGGTCCTGTTAGGGGTGGAGGCCTGGGCCTTGTGCTGGCTAGCGCCGGCTTCGGTATGCTCACCGCCCCTATCATGGAGCTCCACAACCAGAAGGGCTACTTCCTGCACCACGTCATCTTCGCCTGCTGCACCCTGCTGTGCATCATCTGCCTGCTGCTGCTGCCGGAGCCGCGCGGCCAGCCACTGCCCGAGAGCCTGGCCGATGGGGAGAGCTTCACCCGGCAGACCCTGCTCCGGCCTGGGGAGCAGCACCTCCTGCTGGCCAAGACGGACAGGGACTACTCCCGCGTGCACGACACGCCGATCCATCTCACGGCCACAGGCAGCGCCACCGTGGCCGCGGCCACCGCTCTGGCAGCAGTGCCCGCCTCGTACGCCCTGGCGACCGGAGGAGAGGTCCTTGACAACTGTGCCGTAGTCAATGGGGTGAAGGCGTCATAGCGATAGCGGTCCGGTCATGCTGTTAATCATGTGGAAAAATGTAACCTGTAGCCTGTGGGGATGATGAGCTGGTAGGTGCCCAGGGAAATACATTTCCGATTAAACCAAAAAAAGGAAAAATTAGTGTAATGAAATGACAACTCTGATGGAATGATGAACAGAATGGAGTGCTGTGTAGAGCCAGCGGCCCAATGTTGAAAGGGTTTGCGACACAAGTCTTCAAGGACTGCAATTCATTCATCTCAAGTCAGTGTGTGCCACTGATGCAAACCAAACAGTTGTGGTGGTTTAGGTTTTAGATGATTTGGTCTCACTGTACTGTCAACCTTGTCTCCTTGACAACGGAATGATTGGCTGCCACAGAGCAGCAGAGCCAGTGTACGAAAGGAGACGAGAAGACCAGAGTAGACCAGCATTCAATAATGATCTCTGTTGTTTAGAGTTTGAGGGGGAGGGGGATCTCACTGCATTGTATTTAATTTCTGGGTCATTTTGCACTTAAGTCCAAGACACAATCAAGTGTTTGTGAGTTTCCAGCCAACACAATTAAAATCCAGGGATTGGCTGAACCACTACAACAATTTTTGCATGACCGTGCATAAATGGATTTATATTACGATCTGCATTTCCTCTACTCTGATGTGTTGTTCCTTCACTAGAAGTCCAATTTGGCACTTTATTTTTAGTAATTAAGTATGGTCAGTGTATACACATTTTGAACTATGAATTATCTTAGCAAAGGTTGTATGATGGCTGATTTAACAGCAGCCGGAGACAATGGCAAACTGCATGGACGGTAGACCAAAACTGAGCAATGCCAAAATAACGAAGTACCTGTGAGTTGAACAGACAATAAAGTAATCAGCTTTACTTTGTCTTATGACGCGTCTCAGAAATCGTATGGCTTTATGATGGTTTTGTTCTTTGACAAAACATTTAACTATGTAATTAAAAAAGCTATTTATTTTGTCAAGTCGCCAAGGGCATTTTTGTTGCTTTAGCTGAGATACCTCCTAATTGTAATACAATTTCTCTCATACTCACACCCCCTTTGTTCTGTGTGCTGTGGTAATGTTATTGGTTGTTAATCCTTTAACTACAATGTATAACTTTAGGCTGACATAACGTGTTTGGCCATGCGAAAAAAAGCACAATGTTAATAGTGGTTTTGAAAATGTGTTTGAGAATTAGAATAGAGCAGCAGTCTGCTTAGGCCTAGTAGTGTCTACTGTACATGTGTACAAACTCTAATGTATTCCTTAGGACTGGATACAAAATGTAAGGTATTCGTGCCATTCGTTGACAATATATGGGCCATCTACCTTTTTAGTATACAGAGAACACCCAGGAAGTAGAACCTTTAAGGAAGTTTTGTCAAATTTTAATAGGGTCCAAAATGTTAATGCATAGCGGGCGTCCTTCACATTGTTATCACCTATTTAATATTTGTTACAGAATTTCAACATCTTTTGTGGTTTGCTAGTTTCTGTTTTCAACAAGGAAATATTTAGAAGGGAGAAAATGAAATCTCAACCACTCATTTCTTTTTTCAGTGTTATTTTTTTAATATGATGCATTTGTACAAAAAGCCATAGGCCTACGTGTTTTGATAATAAACCATTTAATTTATTATGTAAATAAATGAACACCTGATTTGATGTAACAAATGGGTCTGCGTGTGATGATTACAGAATATTAAATATTTATGTAAGCGTTTGTTTTGGTATTATGAAGAAAGTGAAGTTGCAAAGGCACAAAAATAAACAAGAAGGGTTTCCTTCCTTTCAGAGGCTATATACAATTGAGGGCTATGAGATGACCGAGACGAGGATACAACATTAAAAGTGTTCCGGGTGATTCCCCATCTCTTTTTTGATCCTATCCTCCACCTGCAGGGCCAGGTTAGTGTTGACCACTGGGAGATTATAACTCACAAACACTTGCTTCTTTGTCTTCTTTGCTGCAAATTAGAATAGGGAAAAACAATGTAAGACCATTAATTGAGAGAATTAACATCATCATGTTTTTGCTTTAGATTTGGTTCAGAATCAGAATCAGAACAGCTTTATTGCCAAGTACGCTTTTTAAACATACAAGGAATTTGTCTTGGTGATGTAGGTGCACGTCACGTTCTCTAAGCTGATAAGACAAAGTTATGTTATCTTCACCCACATAAATGTACATGTTGTGAGTCTACACAATAGGAGAAATGTTACTTAACTTACAATATTGTTAAATTGGACTACTTGACTATTATAAACTATAGCCTATATAAAGGGTCCAACATGCTTAGGCTGATTCAACTGGTTATCCTCCTTATAAAATCCTCATAGCTTGCCACATTGTACATTACATTACATAGAAACACATTCATATAACTTTACCTAATCTCTGTGCCAATGAATTTGGAGCGGTCTCAGATTTATCCCCCATGAGCAGCATTGATAGAGGCATGGAATCCTGCAAACGGAAAACATGGGTTACGACATTCGTTGATTATTTAGGAATTTACGTGAAATAATGTACGTTAGCTTGATTACATATTTAATGAAGAATTTAGGAACGGGTTTGACTGCCTGGTTTGTGCAGAACAATATATTGGCGTCACATCAACTTCATTGATGAACTTACAAATTTGCTATTCATAGAAACCGCCAAGTTAGACAAGGTTGGACTCGAGCCGACCCAGAGGAAGAAGCCGCCGTTCATCTTCATCACATGAAAGTGTATCACTTGCTCTGAAATCTTTTCACAAAAATTGTGCACGGCAATGGCATCAAATGCACCTCCTTGTTGGGCTCCACTCATTTTGAACGACGACAGGTTTAAATGCTTATAAACAATTGTAAAGCATGTGTTATACATGCATGGGCTTTTTGCTGATTACGGTTACTATCGGTTTGTTGTATTCTCAAACCATGCCGTGGCGCACACATCCGGGTTATATGACGAGGGCGAGACGAAAGCAATCGATGCATCGATACAGCAGTCCTACTATGTCTCATATGAGAATGTTACAATACTAACATTCTATAAGGTAATCTAGATAGATATTTTTTGCAGAAAGTAAAAGACATTAAACCAAATAGTTATTTGGCAACTAATAAATAATCAACATGTCATCTGCATACTAGATACATAGCATAGTAATGATCATCGAAAATAACATCTTCATCAGGTATCTAAACTTCTAACACAGATGAACAGTAGTAACCAAATGGAATGAACATCATTTTAATAACATTACAATTATTGTTGTCATACAGTCCACCCTAACACACATTTCATCATTAATTACCCAAGTCACATTCGTCATAGAAAATAAAGTTGTCATTCAGCCAAAAAGTCTTGCACCATTTTGTTGAATTCGGCAGGGAATCTCAGGTGAAGATTGTGTTTTCCCTCTGGAATCACTTGTAAACTAGAATACAACAGAAAACGTCAAGCAGTGACTCAAGTGCAATAAATTCAACCTAATCTAAACCTAAAATATTATAATACATTAACATTTTTGGATACATCACCTTGATCCCTTGATGTGTTTGAGAAGGTATTGTGGATGGAAGCTGTGCAACATGGGGTCTTTCTCTCCATGGATGATGAGGGTAGGACAGCAAATATGAGGCAGAAGCTCCATGCAGATGCTCCCTGTAACAGGATACCACATTATGCATGGCTTTGGTTCCCATGAATAGTGTATTTGGTATGACAATCATTTTCTACTCTACATTTCTAGTACATGTTCAAAGACAAGGAATTGTTTGTTCTTCGTGGTTTTAAGGGAACCCCTCAAATGTGGCTAATTTCCACCACACTCATATGAAGCATTAGGATAACTCCCTTGAATAAGAAAATAGCACGCACGTTTCATATTGTATAATCCTGTATTCATTTAGTTGGAGATGGTTAAATATAATCCCCAATTTAATGGCGCAAAAAAAGACTCAGGTTCTCCTGCCCAACTATGATCAGTTGGTTAAATAATAGTAAAGAATCATCACTCTCTATGGGTTACCTTCTGGTCTGTGGGCAAATTGTGAGATCCCATCCACCCAGGCCTTCCAGATCTTAGGGAACACCTCTGCTCCATAAATGTCCTCCATGGGCTTCCTCATCCTGGCGCTCCACTGGGACACATCACTGATCGCTAGGCACATTCAGAATCCATGCGGCCATGAGTTAGCCGCGCACAGATCCACAATTTCAGTTCTATTATATTAAAATACATGTTAGGGGCAGCAGGGCTGTAACCATGGTAAATGCTGAGATCCTGTTGGGAGACGTGGGCGTTGGAGCCCCAGACAACCATCTTGTGGATGAGCTCTGGGTTCCTGGCTGCCACCACCAGACCTGTAGTCCCTCCGTTGCACCACCCCAGCAGAGAGAACCTGCCGAAGCCCAATGCCTGGCACATGGACAGATTAAAAGTACTGAGCAACACTAAGAAACAAAACAGTCTATTTCATCATAGTCTAAATATCTACTACACAATAGTACAGAACTAATTCAAATCGAATTCTCATACATGAGTGCCCCATGTGAACAGAAAAGGGAACAATCAAAGTCAGTTAATATCAATGGATTCATTAAATTTGAGATTCAACACACCACCTGTTGTTACCAATTTAATTCAATAAAGGAGGTTTAAGACACATAAATAAGGTTTATTAAGACCAATATGGTGAGTGGAATGGTCAGACCTTCATCAGGTCTACTGCATCCTTTGCGTCCCTTTCAAAGAAGTCCAGAGGGAAGTCTCTCTCGGGAGGACGAGAACGCCCATAACCACGGGGGTCCATGCCAACAACGGTAAACATCTCCTTGTTCAGAGACTTCAGCTGAGGTCCAAAGTCGGTCAGAGTGCTACCTGAGCAAAAAAAAATTAAGACTGTGATCTGGCTATTTGGTAAAAAAAAAAAATACAAATATTGCATTAATATATGCAAAATATA
Source organism: Lota lota (assembly GCA_026745465.1). NCBI lineage: Eukaryota > Metazoa > Chordata > Actinopteri > Gadiformes > Lotidae > Lota > Lota lota. The sequence goes on along the minus strand of JACYXH010000103.1, from coordinate 791,123 downwards.
TTTGCAGTTGCATTTTACCCAGAGCTCCAGGGATCAGTAGGACAGCATGCTTTCCTATGCCAGTCTTCTCATAGTACAGTTGGATTCCATTGATGTGTTGTCTGCCTGCTGTCACTGAAGAGCTAAACAGGAAACCCATCCATAGCAGGCACACGAAACAACACCCAATCCAATGTGTTCCATACAGCATTCAACCAAATCTCAAACCTATCAAAATGTTGTCCATTTTGGTATATCATTGCCACCTAGTGTACACCAATGAAATAACTAGCTTAAAGAAAGAAAGAAAACAAATTACACAGCAGGAACAGCAAGGTCGTACCATGCACATTCGGTAGACATATTCCGAATACAAATTCAACGGGAATGTGATGCTCGAATTGTAATGTTTGATATAACGTTATGCAATAACTAAAACGCACAAGACAAACATTTACCAGTACGGCTGAATCGTCTTCATTTGTGTGATAATATTTCGCAATGCGCCAAGACGCCGTGATAGTATCAACGACATTTGTCAAAAGAAATACTAGCAATCATTTACTTGTAGTCAAGTGAAGTGGATTTAGTACAGAGCGAAAGCGACCTGGTCTGGTTCTGCAACATGCAAGAGTTTGAAGGCATAGTCATTCATGTGTGTAAACATGCACGAGCTTCAAAGTAAACATCGTCTCGTCATCGCTTACTCGGGATGGGTTAGTTCGTTTTGTTAAGCCCGTTGAGTGGATAAAGCAACGAGGTTGATTTGGCTGTGGTGGCACGATGATGACGGGTCCTTCTTTCTTAATGCAAAAGTGAATATAGAAACGGTGTTGGTCGATTCTAAACAGCATTTTACACAGTAGCCTATAGTAGGAAATACTCAAAGGTAAATCAACGTAATTAAACGCTGATTATTGCTTCTTGATTTAAACCTGATTTGAATCTGCCATTGAACTTTGAACGTCTGCTGTTGCCTCGCGTTTGGTTGTGTATCGGTGTGTACAATGACCCACCATTGTCCATCTGTTCGGTCTGGTCCTGTTAGGGGTAGAGGCCGGGGCCTTGTGCTGGCTAGCGCCGGCTTCGGTATGCTCACCGCCCCTATCATGGAGCTCCACAACCAGAAGGGCTACTTCCTGCACCACGTCATCTTCGCCTGCTGCACCCTGCTGTGCATCATCTGCCTGCTGCTACTGCCGGAGCCGCGCGGCCAGCCACTGCCCGAGAGCCTGGCCGATGGGGAGAGCTTCACCCGGCAGACCCTGCTCCGGCCTGGGGAGCAGCACCTCCTGCTGGCCAAGACGGACAGGGACTACTCCCGCGTGCACGACACGCCGATCCATCTCACGGCCACAGGCAGCGCCACCGTGGCCGCGGCCACCGCTCTGGCAGCAGTGCCCGCCTCGTACGCCCTGGCGACCGGAGGAGAGGTCCTTGACAACTGTGCCGTAGTCAATGGGGTGAAGGCGTCATAGCGATAGCGGTCCGGTCATGCTGTTAATCATGTGGAAAAATGTAACCTGTAGCCTGTGGGGATGATGAGCTGGTAGGTGCCCAGGGAAATACATTTCCGATTAAACCAAAAAAAGGAAAAATTAGTGTAATGAAATGACAACTCTGATGGAATGATGAACAGAATGGAGTGCTGTGTAGAGCCAGCGGCCCAATGTTGAAAGGGTTTGCGACACAAGTCTTCAAGGACTGCAATTCATTCATCTCAAGTCAGTGTGTGCCACTGATGCAAACCAAACAGTTGTGGTGGTTTAGGTTTTAGAGGATTTGGTCTCACTGTACTGTCAACCTTGTCTCCTTGACAACGGAATGATTGGCTGCCACAGAGCAGCAGAGCCAGTGTACGAAAGGAGACGAGAAGACCAGAGTAGACCAGCATTCAATAATGATCTCTGTTGTTTAGAGTTTGAGGGGGAGGCGGATCTCACTGCATTGTATTTAATTTCTGGGTCATTTTGCTCTTAAGTCCAAGACACAATCAAGTGTTTGTGAGTTTCCAGCCAACACAATTAAAATCCAGGGATTGGCTGAACCACTACAACAATTTTTGCATGACCGTGCACAAATGGATTTATATTACAATCTGCATTTCCTCTACTCTGATGTGTTGTTACTTCACTAGAAGTCCAATTTGGCACTTTATTTTTAGTAATTAAGTATGGTCAGTGTATACACATTTTGAACTATGAATTATCTTAGCAAAGGTTGTATGATGGCTGATTTAACAGCAGCCGGAGACAATGGCAAACTGCATGGACGGTAGACCAAAACTGAGCAATGCCAAAATAACAAAGTACCTGTGAGTTGAACAGACAATAAAGTAATCAGCTTTACTTTGTCTTATGACGCGTCTCAGAAATCGTATGGCTTTATGATGGTTTTGTTCTTTGACAAAACATTAAACTATGTAATTTAAAAAGCTATTTATTTTGTCAAGTCGCCAAGGGCATTTTTGTTGCTTTAGCTGAGATACCTCCTAATTGTAATACAATTTCTCTCATACTCACACCCCCTTGTTCTGTGTGCTATGGTAATGGTATTGGTTGTTAATCCTTTAACTACAATGTATAACTTTAGGCTGACATAACGTGTTTGGACATGCAAAAAAAAGCACAATGCTTGTACTCTCTCGGGAGGACGAGAACGCCCATAACCACGGGGGTCCAAGCCAACAACGGTAAACATCTCCTTGTTCAGAGACTTCAGCTGAGGTCCAAAGTCGGTCAGAGTGCTACCTGAGCAAAAAAAATTAAGACTGTGATCTGGCTATTTGGTAAAAAAAAAAAAAATACAAATATTGCATAAATATATGGAAAATATATTTGCAGTTGCATTTTACCCAGAGCTCCAGGGATCAGTAGGACAGCATGCTTTCCTATGCCAGTCTTCTCATAGTACAGTTGGATTCCATTGATGTGTTGTCTGCCTGCTGTCACTGAAGAGCTAAACAGGAAACCCATCCATAGCAGGCACACGAAACAACACCCAATCCAATGTATGTGTTCCATTCAGCATTCAACCAAACCTCAAACCTATCAAAATGTTGTACATTTTGGTTTATCAATGCCACCTAGTGTACACCAATGAAATAACTAGCCTAAAGAAAGAAAGAAAACAAAGTACACAGCAGGAAGAGCAAAGTCGTACCATGCACATTCGGTAGACATATTCCGAATACAAATTCAACGGGAATGTGATGCTCGAATTGTAATGATGTTTGATATAACGTTATGCAATAACTAAAACGCACTAGACAAACGTTTACCAGTACGGCTGAATCGTCTTCATTTGTGTCATAATATTTCGTAATGCGCCAAGACGCCGTGATAGTATCAACAGCATTTGTCAAAAGAAATACTAGCAATCATTTACTTGTAGTCAAGTGAAGTGGATTTAGTACAGAGCGAAAGCGACCTGGTCTGGTTCTGCAACATGCAAGAGTTTGAAGGCATAGTCATTCATGTGCGTAAACATGCACGAGCTTTAAAGTAAACATCGTATCGTCATCGCTTACTCGGGATGGGTTAGTTCGTTTTGTAAAGCCCGTTGAGTGGATAAAGCAACGAGGTTGATTTGGCTCTGTGGTGGCACGATGATGACGGGTCCTTCTTTCTTAATGCAAAAGTGAATATAGAAACGGTGTTGGTCGATTCTAAACAGCATTTTACACAGTAGCCTATAGTAGGAAATACTCAAAGGTAAATCAACGTAATTAAACGCTGATTGTTGCTTCTTGATTTACACCTGATTTGAATCTGCCATTGAACTTTGAACGTCTGCTTTTGCCTCGCGTTTGGTTATGTATCGGTGTGTACAATGACCCACCATTGTCCATCTGTTCGGTCTGGTCCTGTTAGGGGTAGAGGCCGGGGCCTTGTGCTGGCTAGCGCCGGCTTCGGTATGCTCACCGCCCCTATCATGGAGCTCCACAACCAGAAGGGCTACTTCCTGCACGTCATCTTCGCCTGCTGCACCCTGCTGTGCATCATCTGCCTGCTGCTACTGCCGGAGCCGCGCGGCCAGCCACTGCCCGAGAGCCTGGCCGATGGGGAGAGCTTCACCCGGCAGACCCTGCTCCGGCCTGGGGAGCAGCACCTCCTGCTGGCCAAGACGGACAGGGACTACTCCCGCGTGCACGACACGCCGATCCATCTCACGGCCACAGGCAGCGCCACCGTGGCCGCGGCCACCGCTCTGGCAGCAGTGCCCGCCTCGTACGCCCTGGCGACCGGAGGAGAGGTCCTTGACAACTGTGCCGTAGTCAATGGGGTGAAGGCGTCATAGCGATAGCGGTCCGGTCATGCTGTTAATCATGTGGAAAAATGTAACCTGTAGCCTGTGGGGATGATGAGCTGGTAGGTGCCCAGGGAAATACATTTCCGATTAAACCAAAAAAAGGAAAAATTAGTGTAATGAAATGACAACTCTGATGGAATGATGAACAGAATGGAGTGCTGTGTAGAGCCAGCGGCCCAATGTTGAAAGGGTTTGCGACACAAGTCTTCAAGGACTGCAATTCATTCATCTCAAGTCAGTGTGTGCCACTGATGCAAACCAAACAGTTGTGGTGGTTTAGGTTTTAGAGGATTTGGTCTCACTGTACTGTCAACCTTGTCTCCTTGACAACGGAATGATTGGCTGCCACAGAGCAGCAGAGCCAGTGTACGAAAGGAGACGAGAAGACCAGAGTAGACCAGCATTCAATAATGATCTCTGTTGTTTAGAGTTTGAGGGGGAGGCGGATCTCACTGCATTGTATTTAATTTCTGGGTCATTTTGCTCTTAAGTCCAAGACACAATCAAGTGTTTGTGAGTTTCCAGCCAACACAATTAAAATCCAGGGATTGGCTGAACCACTACAACAATTTTTGCATGACCGTGCACAAATGGATTTATATTACAATCTGCATTTCCTCTACTCTGATGTGTTGTTACTTCACTAGAAGTCCAATTTGGCACTTTATTTTTAGTAATTAAGTATGGTCAGTGTATACACATTTTGAACTATGAATTATCTTAGCAAAGGTTGTATGATGGCTGATTTAACAGCAGCCGGAGACAATGGCAAACTGCATGGACGGTAGACCAAAACTGAGCAATGCCAAAATAACAAAGTACCTGTGAGTTGAACAGACAATAAAGTAATCAGCTTTACTTTGTCTTATGACGCGTCTCAGAAATCGTATGGCTTTATGATGGTTTTGTTCTTTGACAAAACATTAAACTATGTAATTTAAAAAGCTATTTATTTTGTCAAGTCGCCAAGGGCATTTTTGTTGCTTTAGCTGAGATACCTCCTAATTGTAATACAATTTCTCTCATACTCACACCCCCTTGTTCTGTGTGCTATGGTAATGGTATTGGTTGTTAATCCTTTAACTACAATGTATAACTTTAGGCTGACATAACGTGTTTGGACATGCAAAAAAAAGCACAATGCTTGTACTCTCTCGGGAGGACGAGAACGCCCATAACCACGGGGGTCCAAGCCAACAACGGTAAACATCTCCTTGTTCAGAGACTTCAGCTGAGGTCCAAAGTCGGTCAGAGTGCTACCTGAGCAAAAAAAATTAAGACTGTGATCTGGCTATTTGGTAAAAAAAAAAAAATACAAATATTGCATAAATATATGGAAAATATATTTGCAGTTGCATTTTACCCAGAGCTCCAGGGATCAGTAGGACAGCATGCTTTCCTATGCCAGTCTTCTCATAGTACAGTTGGATTCCATTGATGTGTTGTCTGCCTGCTGTCACTGAAGAGCTAAACAGGAAACCCATCCATAGCAGGCACACGAAACAACACCCAATCCAATGTATGTGTTCCATTCAGCATTCAACCAAACCTCAAACCTATCAAAATGTTGTACATTTTGGTTTATCAATGCCACCTAGTGTACACCAATGAAATAACTAGCCTAAAGAAAGAAAGAAAACAAAGTACACAGCAGGAAGAGCAAAGTCGTACCATGCACATTCGGTAGACATATTCCGAATACAAATTCAACGGGAATGTGATGCTCGAATTGTAATGATGTTTGATATAACGTTATGCAATAACTAAAACGCACTAGACAAACGTTTACCAGTACGGCTGAATCGTCTTCATTTGTGTCATAATATTTCGTAATGCGCCAAGACGCCGTGATAGTATCAACAGCATTTGTCAAAAGAAATACTAGCAATCATTTACTTGTAGTCAAGTGAAGTGGATTTAGTACAGAGCGAAAGCGACCTGGTCTGGTTCTGCAACATGCAAGAGTTTGAAGGCATAGTCATTCATGTGCGTAAACATGCACGAGCTTTAAAGTAAACATCGTATCGTCATCGCTTACTCGGGATGGGTTAGTTCGTTTTGTAAAGCCCGTTGAGTGGATAAAGCAACGAGGTTGATTTGGCTCTGTGGTGGCACGATGATGACGGGTCCTTCTTTCTTAATGCAAAAGTGAATATAGAAACGGTGTTGGTCGATTCTAAACAGCATTTTACACAGTAGCCTATAGTAGGAAATACTCAAAGGTAAATCAACGTAATTAAACGCTGATTGTTGCTTCTTGATTTACACCTGATTTGAATCTGCCATTGAACTTTGAACGTCTGCTTTTGCCTCGCGTTTGGTTATGTATCGGTGTGTACAATGACCCACCATTGTCCATCTGTTCGGTCTGGTCCTGTTAGGGGTAGAGGCCGGGGCCTTGTGCTGGCTAGCGCCGGCTTCGGTATGCTCACCGCCCCTATCATGGAGCTCCACAACCAGAAGGGCTACTTCCTGCACGTCATCTTCGCCTGCTGCACCCTGCTGTGCATCATCTGCCTGCTGCTACTGCCGGAGCCGCGCGGCCAGCCACTGCCCGAGAGCCTGGCCGATGGGGAGAGCTTCACCCGGCAGACCCTGCTCCGGCCTGGGGAGCAGCACCTCCTGCTGGCCAAGACGGACAGGGACTACTCCCGCGTGCACGACACGCCGATCCATCTCACGGCCACAGGCAGCGCCACCGTGGCCGCGGCCACCGCTCTGGCAGCAGTGCCCGCCTCGTACGCCCTGGCGACCGGAGGAGAGGTCCTTGACAACTGTGCCGTAGTCAATGGGGTGAAGGCGTCATAGCGATAGCGGTCCGGTCATGCTGTTAATCATGTGGAAAAATGTAACCTGTAGCCTGTGGGGATGATGAGCTGGTAGGTGCCCAGGGAAATACATTTCCGATTAAACCAAAAAAAGGAAAAATTAGTGTAATGAAATGACAACTCTGATGGAATGATGAACAGAATGGAGTGCTGTGTAGAGCCAGCGGCCCAATGTTGAAAGGGTTTGCGACACAAGTCTTCAAGGACTGCAATTCATTCATCTCAAGTCAGTGTGTGCCACTGATGCAAACCAAACAGTTGTGGTGGTTTAGGTTTTAGAGGATTTGGTCTCACTGTACTGTCAACCTTGTCTCCTTGACAACGGAATGATTGGCTGCCACAGAGCAGCAGAGCCAGTGTACGAAAGGAGACGAGAAGACCAGAGTAGACCAGCATTCAATAATGATCTCTGTTGTTTAGAGTTTGAGGGGGAGGCGGATCTCACTGCATTGTATTTAATTTCTGGGTCATTTTGCTCTTAAGTCCAAGACACAATCAAGTGTTTGTGAGTTTCCAGCCAACACAATTAAAATCCAGGGATTGGCTGAACCACTACAACAATTTTTGCATGACCGTGCACAAATGGATTTATATTACAATCTGCATTTCCTCTACTCTGATGTGTTGTTACTTCACTAGAAGTCCAATTTGGCACTTTATTTTTAGTAATTAAGTATGGTCAGTGTATACACATTTTGAACTATGAATTATCTTAGCAAAGGTTGTATGATGGCTGATTTAACAGCAGCCGGAGACAATGGCAAACTGCATGGACGGTAGACCAAAACTGAGCAATGCCAAAATAACAAAGTACCTGTGAGTTGAACAGACAATAAAGTAATCAGCTTTACTTTGTCTTATGACGCGTCTCAGAAATCGTATGGCTTTATGATGGTTTTGTTCTTTGACAAAACATTAAACTATGTAATTTAAAAAGCTATTTATTTTGTCAAGTCGCCAAGGGCATTTTTGTTGCTTTAGCTGAGATACCTCCTAATTGTAATACAATTTCTCTCATACTCACACCCCCTTGTTCTGTGTGCTATGGTAATGGTATTGGTTGTTAATCCTTTAACTACAATGTATAACTTTAGGCTGACATAACGTGTTTGGACATGCAAAAAAAAGCACAATGCTTGTACTCTCTCGGGAGGACGAGAACGCCCATAACCACGGGGGTCCAAGCCAACAACGGTAAACATCTCCTTGTTCAGAGACTTCAGCTGAGGTCCAAAGTCGGTCAGAGTGCTACCTGAGCAAAAAAAATTAAGACTGTGATCTGGCTATTTGGTAAAAAAAAAAAAAATACAAATATTGCATAAATATATGGAAAATATATTTGCAGTTGCATTTTACCCAGAGCTCCAGGGATCAGTAGGACAGCATGCTTTCCTATGCCAGTCTTCTCATAGTACAGTTGGATTCCATTGATGTGTTGTCTGCCTGCTGTCACTGAAGAGCTAAACAGGAAACCCATCCATAGCAGGCACACGAAACAACACCCAATCCAATGTATGTGTTCCATTCAGCATTCAACCAAACCTCAAACCTATCAAAATGTTGTACATTTTGGTTTATCAATGCCACCTAGTGTACACCAATGAAATAACTAGCCTAAAGAAAGAAAGAAAACAAAGTACACAGCAGGAAGAGCAAAGTCGTACCATGCACATTCGGTAGACATATTCCGAATACAAATTCAACGGGAATGTGATGCTCGAATTGTAATGATGTTTGATATAACGTTATGCAATAACTAAAACGCACTAGACAAACGTTTACCAGTACGGCTGAATCGTCTTCATTTGTGTCATAATATTTCGTAATGCGCCAAGACGCCGTGATAGTATCAACAGCATTTGTCAAAAGAAATACTAGCAATCATTTACTTGTAGTCAAGTGAAGTGGATTTAGTACAGAGCGAAAGCGACCTGGTCTGGTTCTGCAACATGCAAGAGTTTGAAGGCATAGTCATTCATGTGCGTAAACATGCACGAGCTTTAAAGTAAACATCGTATCGTCATCGCTTACTCGGGATGGGTTAGTTCGTTTTGTAAAGCCCGTTGAGTGGATAAAGCAACGAGGTTGATTTGGCTCTGTGGTGGCACGATGATGACGGGTCCTTCTTTCTTAATGCAAAAGTGAATATAGAAACGGTGTTGGTCGATTCTAAACAGCATTTTACACAGTAGCCTATAGTAGGAAATACTCAAAGGTAAATCAACGTAATTAAACGCTGATTGTTGCTTCTTGATTTACACCTGATTTGAATCTGCCATTGAACTTTGAACGTCTGCTTTTGCCTCGCGTTTGGTTATGTATCGGTGTGTACAATGACCCACCATTGTCCATCTGTTCGGTCTGGTCCTGTTAGGGGTAGAGGCCGGGGCCTTGTGCTGGCTAGCGCCGGCTTCGGTATGCTCACCGCCCCTATCATGGAGCTCCACAACCAGAAGGGCTACTTCCTGCACGTCATCTTCGCCTGCTGCACCCTGCTGTGCATCATCTGCCTGCTGCTACTGCCGGAGCCGCGCGGCCAGCCACTGCCCGAGAGCCTGGCCGATGGGGAGAGCTTCACCCGGCAGACCCTGCTCCGGCCTGGGGAGCAGCACCTCCTGCTGGCCAAGACGGACAGGGACTACTCCCGCGTGCACGACACGCCGATCCATCTCACGGCCACAGGCAGCGCCACCGTGGCCGCGGCCACCGCTCTGGCAGCAGTGCCCGCCTCGTACGCCCTGGCGACCGGAGGAGAGGTCCTTGACAACTGTGCCGTAGTCAATGGGGTGAAGGCGTCATAGCGATAGCGGTCCGGTCATGCTGTTAATCATGTGGAAAAATGTAACCTGTAGCCTGTGGGGATGATGAGCTGGTAGGTGCCCAGGGAAATACATTTCCGATTAAACTAAAAAAAGGAAAAATTAGTGTAATGAAATGACAACTCTGATGGAATGATGAACAGAATGGAGTGCTGTGTAGAGCCAGCGGCCCAATGTTGAAAGGGTTTGCGACACAAGTCTTCAAGGACTGCAATTCATTCATCTCAAGTCAGTGTGTGCCACTGATGCAAACCAAACAGTTGTGGTGGTTTAGGTTTTAGAGGATTTGGTCTCACTGTACTGTCAACCTTGTCTCCTTGACAACGGAATGATTGGCTGCCACAGAGCAGCAGAGCCAGTGTACGAAAGGAGACGAGAAGACCAGAGTAGACCAGCATTCAATAATGATCTCTGTTGTTTAGAGTTTGAGGGGGAGGCGGATCTCACTGCATTGTATTTAATTTCTGGGTCATTTTGCTCTTAAGTCCAAGACACAATCAAGTGTTTGTGAGTTTCCAGCCAACACAATTAAAATCCAGGGATTGGCTGAACCACTACAACAATTTTTGCATGACCGTGCACAAATGGATTTATATTACAATCTGCATTTCCTCTACTCTGATGTGTTGTTACTTCACTAGAAGTCCAATTTGGCACTTTATTTTTAGTAATTAAGTATGGTCAGTGTATACACATTTTGAACTATGAATTATCTTAGCAAAGGTTGTATGATGGCTGATTTAACAGCAGCCGGAGACAATGGCAAACTGCATGGACGGTAGACCAAAACTGAGCAATGCCAAAATAACAAAGTACCTGTGAGTTGAACAGACAATAAAGTAATCAGCTTTACTTTGTCTTATGACGCGTCTCAGAAATCGTATGGCTTTATGATGGTTTTGTTCTTTGACAAAACATTAAACTATGTAATTTAAAAAGCTATTTATTTTGTCAAGTCGCCAAGGGCATTTTTGTTGCTTTAGCTGAGATACCTCCTAATTGTAATACAATTTCTCTCATACTCACACCCCCTTGTTCTGTGTGCTATGGTAATGGTATTGGTTGTTAATCCTTTAACTACAATGTATAACTTTAGGCTGACATAACGTGTTTGGACATGCAAAAAAAAGCACAATGCTTGTACTCTCTCGGGAGGACGAGAACGCCCATAACCACGGGGGTCCAAGCCAACAACGGTAAACATCTCCTTGTTCAGAGACTTCAGCTGAGGTCCAAAGTCGGTCAGAGTGCTACCTGAGCAAAAAAAATTAAGACTGTGATCTGGCTATTTGGTAAAAAAAAAAAAAATACAAATATTGCATAAATATATGGAAAATATATTTGCAGTTGCATTTTACCCAGAGCTCCAGGGATCAGTAGGACAGCATGCTTTCCTATGCCAGTCTTCTCATAGTACAGTTGGATTCCATTGATGTGTTGTCTGCCTGCTGTCACTGAAGAGCTAAACAGGAAACCCATCCATAGCAGGCACACGAAACAACACCCAATCCAATGTATGTGTTCCATTCAGCATTCAACCAAACCTCAAACCTATCAAAATGTTGTACATTTTGGTTTATCAATGCCACCTAGTGTACACCAATGAAATAACTAGCCTAAAGAAAGAAAGAAAACAAAGTACACAGCAGGAAGAGCAAAGTCGTACCATGCACATTCGGTAGACATATTCCGAATACAAATTCAACGGGAATGTGATGCTCGAATTGTAATGATGTTTGATATAACGTTATGCAATAACTAAAACGCACTAGACAAACGTTTACCAGTACGGCTGAATCGTCTTCATTTGTGTCATAATATTTCGTAATGCGCCAAGACGCCGTGATAGTATCAACAGCATTTGTCAAAAGAAATACTAGCAATCATTTACTTGTAGTCAAGTGAAGTGGATTTAGTACAGAGCGAAAGCGACCTGGTCTGGTTCTGCAACATGCAAGAGTTTGAAGGCATAGTCATTCATGTGCGTAAACATGCACGAGCTTTAAAGTAAACATCGTATCGTCATCGCTTACTCGGGATGGGTTAGTTCGTTTTGTAAAGCCCGTTGAGTGGATAAAGCAACGAGGTTGATTTGGCTCTGTGGTGGCACGATGATGACGGGTCCTTCTTTCTTAATGCAAAAGTGAATATAGAAACGGTGTTGGTCGATTCTAAACAGCATTTTACACAGTAGCCTATAGTAGGAAATACTCAAAGGTAAATCAACGTAATTAAACGCTGATTGTTGCTTCTTGATTTACACCTGATTTGAATCTGCCATTGAACTTTGAACGTCTGCTTTTGCCTCGCGTTTGGTTATGTATCGGTGTGTACAATGACCCACCATTGTCCATCTGTTCGGTCTGGTCCTGTTAGGGGTAGAGGCCGGGGCCTTGTGCTGGCTAGCGCCGGCTTCGGTATGCTCACCGCCCCTATCATGGAGCTCCACAACCAGAAGGGCTACTTCCTGCACGTCATCTTCGCCTGCTGCACCCTGCTGTGCATCATCTGCCTGCTGCTACTGCCGGAGCCGCGCGGCCAGCCACTGCCCGAGAGCCTGGCCGATGGGGAGAGCTTCACCCGGCAGACCCTGCTCCGGCCTGGGGAGCAGCACCTCCTGCTGGCCAAGACGGACAGGGACTACTCCCGCGTGCACGACACGCCGATCCATCTCACGGCCACAGGCAGCGCCACCGTGGCCGCGGCCACCGCTCTGGCAGCAGTGCCCGCCTCGTACGCCCTGGCGACCGGAGGAGAGGTCCTTGACAACTGTGCCGTAGTCAATGGGGTGAAGGCGTCATAGCGATAGCGGTCCGGTCATGCTGTTAATCATGTGGAAAAATGTAACCTGTAGCCTGTGGGGATGATGAGCTGGTAGGTGCCCAGGGAAATACATTTCCGATTAAACTAAAAAAAGGAAAAATTAGTGTAATGAAATGACAACTCTGATGGAATGATGAACAGAATGGAGTGCTGTGTAGAGCCAGCGGCCCAATGTTGAAAGGGTTTGCGACACAAGTCTTCAAGGACTGCAATTCATTCATCTCAAGTCAGTGTGTGCCACTGATGCAAACCAAACAGTTGTGGTGGTTTAGGTTTTAGAGGATTTGGTCTCACTGTACTGTCAACCTTGTCTCCTTGACAACGGAATGATTGGCTGCCACAGAGCAGCAGAGCCAGTGTACGAAAGGAGACGAGAAGACCAGAGTAGACCAGCATTCAATAATGATCTCTGTTGTTTAGAGTTTGAGGGGGAGGCGGATCTCACTGCATTGTATTTAATTTCTGGGTCATTTTGCTCTTAAGTCCAAGACACAATCAAGTGTTTGTGAGTTTCCAGCCAACACAATTAAAATCCAGGGATTGGCTGAACCACTACAACAATTTTTGCATGACCGTGCACAAATGGATTTATATTACAATCTGCATTTCCTCTACTCTGATGTGTTGTTACTTCACTAGAAGTCCAATTTGGCACTTTATTTTTAGTAATTAAGTATGGTCAGTGTATACACATTTTGAACTATGAATTATCTTAGCAAAGGTTGTATGATGGCTGATTTAACAGCAGCCGGAGACAATGGCAAACTGCATGGACGGTAGACCAAAACTGAGCAATGCCAAAATAACAAAGTACCTGTGAGTTGAACAGACAATAAAGTAATCAGCTTTACTTTGTCTTATGACGCGTCTCAGAAATCGTATGGCTTTATGATGGTTTTGTTCTTTGACAAAACATTAAACTATGTAATTTAAAAAGCTATTTATTTTGTCAAGTCGCCAAGGGCATTTTTGTTGCTTTAGCTGAGATACCTCCTAATTGTAATACAATTTCTCTCATACTCACACCCCCTTGTTCTGTGTGCTATGGTAATGGTATTGGTTGTTAATCCTTTAACTACAATGTATAACTTTAGGCTGACATAACGTGTTTGGACATGCAAAAAAAAGCACAATGCTTGTACTCTCTCGGGAGGACGAGAACGCCCATAACCACGGGGGTCCAAGCCAACAACGGTAAACATCTCCTTGTTCAGAGACTTCAGCTGAGGTCCAAAGTCGGTCAGAGTGCTACCTGAGCAAAAAAAATTAAGACTGTGATCTGGCTATTTGGTAAAAAAAAAAAAAATACAAATATTGCATAAATATATGGAAAATATATTTGCAGTTGCATTTTACCCAGAGCTCCAGGGATCAGTAGGACAGCATGCTTTCCTATGCCAGTCTTCTCATAGTACAGTTGGATTCCATTGATGTGTTGTCTGCCTGCTGTCACTGAAGAGCTAAACAGGAAACCCATCCATAGCAGGCACACGAAACAACACCCAATCCAATGTATGTGTTCCATTCAGCATTCAACCAAACCTCAAACCTATCAAAATGTTGTACATTTTGGTTTATCAATGCCACCTAGTGTACACCAATGAAATAACTAGCCTAAAGAAAGAAAGAAAACAAAGTACACAGCAGGAAGAGCAAAGTCGTACCATGCACATTCGGTAGACATATTCCGAATACAAATTCAACGGGAATGTGATGCTCGAATTGTAATGATGTTTGATATAACGTTATGCAATAACTAAAACGCACTAGACAAACGTTTACCAGTACGGCTGAATCGTCTTCATTTGTGTCATAATATTTCGTAATGCGCCAAGACGCCGTGATAGTATCAACAGCATTTGTCAAAAGAAATACTAGCAATCATTTACTTGTAGTCAAGTGAAGTGGATTTAGTACAGAGCGAAAGCGACCTGGTCTGGTTCTGCAACATGCAAGAGTTTGAAGGCATAGTCATTCATGTGCGTAAACATGCACGAGCTTTAAAGTAAACATCGTATCGTCATCGCTTACTCGGGATGGGTTAGTTCGTTTTGTAAAGCCCGTTGAGTGGATAAAGCAACGAGGTTGATTTGGCTCTGTGGTGGCACGATGATGACGGGTCCTTCTTTCTTAATGCAAAAGTGAATATAGAAACGGTGTTGGTCGATTCTAAACAGCATTTTACACAGTAGCCTATAGTAGGAAATACTCAAAGGTAAATCAACGTAATTAAACGCTGATTGTTGCTTCTTGATTTACACCTGATTTGAATCTGCCATTGAACTTTGAACGTCTGCTTTTGCCTCGCGTTTGGTTATGTATCGGTGTGTACAATGACCCACCATTGTCCATCTGTTCGGTCTGGTCCTGTTAGGGGTAGAGGCCGGGGCCTTGTGCTGGCTAGCGCCGGCTTCGGTATGCTCACCGCCCCTATCATGGAGCTCCACAACCAGAAGGGCTACTTCCTGCACGTCATCTTCGCCTGCTGCACCCTGCTGTGCATCATCTGCCTGCTGCTACTGCCGGAGCCGCGCGGCCAGCCACTGCCCGAGAGCCTGGCCGATGGGGAGAGCTTCACCCGGCAGACCCTGCTCCGGCCTGGGGAGCAGCACCTCCTGCTGGCCAAGACGGACAGGGACTACTCCCGCGTGCACGACACGCCGATCCATCTCACGGCCACAGGCAGCGCCACCGTGGCCGCGGCCACCGCTCTGGCAGCAGTGCCCGCCTCGTACGCCCTGGCGACCGGAGGAGAGGTCCTTGACAACTGTGCCGTAGTCAATGGGGTGAAGGCGTCATAGCGATAGCGGTCCGGTCATGCTGTTAATCATGTGGAAAAATGTAACCTGTAGCCTGTGGGGATGATGAGCTGGTAGGTGCCCAGGGAAATACATTTCCGATTAAACTAAAAAAAGGAAAAATTAGTGTAATGAAATGACAACTCTGATGGAATGATGAACAGAATGGAGTGCTGTGTAGAGCCAGCGGCCCAATGTTGAAAGGGTTTGCGACACAAGTCTTCAAGGACTGCAATTCATTCATCTCAAGTCAGTGTGTGCCACTGATGCAAACCAAACAGTTGTGGTGGTTTAGGTTTTAGATGATTTGGTCTCACTGTACTGTCAACCTTGTCTCCTTGACAACGGAATGATTGGCTGCCACAGAGCAGCAGAGCCAGTGTACGAAAGGAGACGAGAAGACCAGAGTAGACCAGAGTAGACCAGCATTCAATAATGATCTCTGTTGTTTAGAGTTTGAGGGGGAGGGGGATCTCACTGCATTGTATTTAATTTCTGGGTCATTTTGCACTTAAGTCCAAGACACAATCAAGTGTTTGTGAGTTTCCAGCCAACACAATTAAAATCCAGGGATTGGCTGAACCACTACAACAATTTTTCCATGACCGTGCATAAATGGATTTATATTACGATCTGCATTTCCTCTACTCTGATGTGTTGTTCCTTCACTAGAAGTCCAATTTGGCACTTTATTTTTAGTAATTAAGTATGGTCAGTGTATACACATTTTGAACTATGAATTATCTTAGCAAAGGTTGTATGATGGCTGATTTAACAGCAGCCGGAGACAATGGCAAACTGCATGGACGGTAGACCAAAACTGAGCAATGCCAAAATAACGAAGTACCTGTGAGTTGAACAGACAATAAAGTAATCAGTTTTACTTTGTCTTATGACGCGTCTCAGAAATCGTATGGCTTTATGATGGTTTTGTTCTTTGACAAAACATTAAACTATGTAATTAAAAAAGCTATTTATTTTGTCAAGTCGCCAAGGGCATTTTTGTTGCTTTAGCTGAGATACCTCCTAATTGTAATACAATTTCTCTCATACTCACAGCCCCTTGTTCTGTGTGCTGTGGTAATGTTATTGGTTGTTAATCCTTTAACTACAATGTATAACTTTAGGCTGACATAACGTGTTTGGCCATGCAAAAAAAAGCACAATGTTTGTACTCTCTCGGGAGGACGAGAACGCCCATAACCACGGGGCTCCAAGCCAACAACGGTAAACATCTCCTTGTTCAGAGACTTCAGCTGAGGTCCAAAGTCGGTCAGAGTGCTACCTGAGCAAAAAAAAATTAAGACTGTGATCTGGCTATTTGGTAAAAAAATAAATACAAATATTGCATTAATATATGCAAAATATATTTGCAGTTACATTTTACCCAGAGCTCCAGGGATCAGTAGGACAGCATGCTTTCCTATGCCAGTCTTCTCATAGTACAGTTGGATTCCATTGATGTGTTGTCTGCCTGCTGTCACTGAAGAGCTAAACAGGAAACCCATCCATAGCAGGCACGCGAAACAACACTCAATCCAATGTATGTGTTCCATTCAGCATTCAACCAAACCTCAAACCTATCAAAATGTTGTACATTTTGGTATATCATTGCCACCTAGTGTACACCAATGAAATAACTAGCCTAAAGAAAGAAAACAAATTACACAGCAGGAAGAGCAAGGTCGTACCATGCACATTCGGTAGACATATTCCGAATACAAATTCAACGGGAATGTGATGCTCGAATTGTAATGATGTTTGATATAACGTTATGCAATAACTAAAACGCACAAGACAAACATTTACCAGTACGGCTGAATCGTCTTCATTTGTGTCATAATATGTCGCAATGCGCCAAGACGCCGTGATAGTATCAACGGCATTTGTCAAAAGAAATACTAGCAATCATTTACTTGTAGTGAAGTGAAGTGGATTTAGTACAGAGCGAAAGCGACCTGGTCTGGTTCTGCAACATGCAAGAGTTTGAAGGCATAGTCATTCATGTGCGTAAACATGCACGAGCTTCAAAGTAAACATCGTATCGTCATCGCTTACTCGGGATGGGTTAGTTCGTTTTGTAAAGCCCGTTGAGTGGATAAAGCAACGCGGTTGATTTGGCTGTGGTGGCACGATGATGACGGGTCCTTCTTTCTTATTGTAAAAGTGAATATAGAAACGGTGTTGGTCGATTCTAAACAGCATTTTACACAGTAGCCTATAGTAGGAAATACTCAAAGGTAAATCAACGTAATTAAACGCTGATTGTTACTTCTTGATTTACACCTGATTTGATGTAACAAAAGGGTCTGCGTGTGATGATTACAGAATATTAAATATTTATGTAAGCGTTTGTTTTGGTATTATGAAGAAAGTGAAGTTGCAAAGGCACAAAAATAAACAAGAAGGGTTTCCTTCCTTTCAGAGGCTATATACAATTGAGGGCTACTAGATGACCGAGATGAGGATACAACATTAAAAGTGTTCCGGGTGATTCCCCATCTCTTTTTTGATCCTATCCTCCACCTGCAGGGCCAGGTTAGTGTTGACCACTGGGAGATTATAACTCACAAACACTTGCTTCTTTGTCTTCTTTGCTGCAAATTAGAATAGGGAAAAACAATGTAAGACCATTAATTGAGAGAATTAACATCATCATGTTTTTGCTTTAGATTTGGTTCAGAATCAGAATCAGAACAGCTTTATTGCCAAGTACGCTTTTTAAACATACAAGGAATTTGTCTTGGTGATGTAGGTGCACGTCACGTTCTCTAAGCTGATAAGACAAAGTTATGTTATCTTCACCCACATAAATGTACATGTTGTCAGTCTTCACAATAGGAGAAATGTTACTTAACTTACAATATTGTTAAATTGGATTAACTACTTGACTATTATAAACTATAGCCTATATAAAGGGTCCAACATGCTTAGGCTGATTCAACTGGTTATCCTCCTTATAAAATCCTCATAGCTTGCCACATTGGACATTACATTACATAGAAACACATTCATATAACTTTACCTAATCTCTGTGCCAATGAATTTGGAGCGGTCTCAGATCTATCCCCCATGAGCAGCATTGATAGAGGCATGGCATCCTGCAAACGGAAAACATGGGTTACGACATTCGTTGATTATTTAGGAATTTACGTGAAATAATGTACGTTAGCTTGATTACATATTTAATGAAGAATTTAGGAACGGTTTTGACTGCCTGGTTTGTGCAGAACAATATATTGGCGTCACATCAACTTCATTGATGAACTTACAAATGTGCTATTCATAGAAACCGCCAAGTAGACAAGGTTGGACTCGAGCCGACCCAGAGGAAGAAGCCGCCGTTCATCTTCATCACATGAAAGTGTATCACTTGCTCTGAAATCTTTTCACAAAAATTGTGCACGGCAATGGCATCAAATGCACCTCCTTGTTGGGCTCCACTCATTTTGAACGACGACAGGTTTAAATGCTTATAAACAATTGTAAAGCATGTGTTATACATGCATGGGCTTTTTGCTGATTATGGTTACTATCGGTTTGTTGTATTCTCAAACCATGCCGTGGCGCACACATCCGGGTTATATGACGAGGGGCGAGACGAAAGCAATCGATGCATCGATACAGCAGTCCTACTATGTCTCATTTGAGAATGTTACAATACTAACATTCTATTAGGTAATCTAGATAGATATTTTTTTGCAGAAAGTAAAAGACATTAAACCAAATAGTTATTTTGCAACTAATAAATAATCAACATGCCATCTGCATACTAGATACATAGCATAGTAATGATCATCAAAAACAACATCTTCATATCTAAACTTCTAACACAGATGAACAGTAATAACCAAATGGAATGAACATCATTTTAATAACCATTACAATTATTGTTGTCATACAGTCCACCCTAACACACATTTCATCATTAATTACCCAAGTCACATTCGTCATAGAAAATAAAGTTGTCATTCAGTCAAAAAGTCTTGCACCATTTTGTTGAATTCGGCAGCGAATCTCAGGTGAAGATTGTGTTTTCCCTCTGGAATCACATGTAAACTAGAATAAAAAAGAAAACGTCAAGCAGTGACTCAAGTGCAATAAATTCAACCTAACCTAAACCTAAAATATTATAATACATTAACATTTTTGGATACATCACCTTGATCCCTTGATGTGTTTGAGAAGGTATTGTGGATGGAAGCTGGGCAACATGGGGTCTTTCTCTCCATGGATGATGAGGGTAGGACAGCAAATATGAGGCAGAAGCTCCATGCAGATGCTCCCTGTAACAGGATACCACATTATGCATGGCTTTGGTTCCCATGAATAGTGTATTTGGTATAACAATCATTTTCTACTCTACATTTCTAGTACATGTTCAAAGACAAGGAATTGTTTGTTCTTCGTGGTTTTAAGGGAACCCCTCAAATGTGGCTAATTTACACCACACTCATATGAAGCATTAGGATAACTCCCTTGAATAAGAAAATAGCAAGCGTGTTACATATTGTATAATCCTGTATTCATTTAGTTGGGGATGGTTAAATATAATCCCCAATTTAATGGCGCAAAAAAAGACTCAGGTTCTCCTGCCCAACTATGATCAGCTGGTTAAATAATAGTAAAGAATCATCACCCTCTATGGGTTACCTTCTGGTCTGTGGGCAAATTGTGAGATCCCATCCACCCAGGCTTTCCAGATCTTAGGGAACACCTCTGCTCCATACATGTCCTCCATGGGCTTCCTCATCCTGGCGCTCCACTGGGACACATCACTGGTCGCTAGGCACATTCAGAATCCATGCGGCCATGAGTTAGCCGCGCACAGATCCACAATTTCAGTTATATTATATTAAAATACATGTTAGGGGCAGCAGGGCTGTAACCATGGTAAAAGCTGAGATCCTGTTGGGAAACGTGGGCGTTGGAGCCCCAGACAACCATCTTGTGGATGAGCTCTGGGTTCCTGGCTGCCACCACCAGACCTGTAGTCCCTCCGTTGCACCACCCCAGCAGAGAGAACCTGCCGAAGCCCAATGCCTGGCACATGGACAGATTAAAAGTACTGAGCAACACTAAGAAACAAAACAGTCTATTTCATCATAGTCTAAATATCTACTACACAATAGTACAGAACTAATTCAAATCGAATTCTCATACATGAGTGCCCCATGTGAACAGAAAAGGGAACAATCAAAGTCAGTTAATATCAATGGATTCATCAAATTTGAGATTCAACACACCACCTGTTGTTACCAATTTAATTCAATAAAGGAGGTTTAAGACACATAAATAAGGTTTATTAAGACCAATATGGTGAGTGGAATGGTCAGACCTTCATCAGGTCTACTGCATCCTTTGCGTCCCTTTCAAAGAAGTCCAGAGGGAAGTCTCTCTCGGGAGGACGAGAACGCCCATAACCACGGGGGTCAAAGCCAACAACGGTAAACATCTCCTTGTTCAGAGACTTCAGCTGAGGTCCAAAGTCGGTCAGAGTGCCTGAGAATTATTTTTTTTAAGACTGTGATCTGGCTATTTGGTAAAAAAATAAATACAAATATTGCATAAATATATGGAAAATATATTTGCAGTTGCATTTTACCCAGAGCTCCAGGGATCAGTAGGACAGCATGCTTTCCTATGCCAGTCTTCTCATAGTACAGTTGGATTCCATTGATGTGTTGTCTGCCTGCTGTCACTGAAGAGCTAAACAGGAAACCCATCCATAGCAGGCACACGAAACAACACCCAATCCAATGTGTTCCATACAGCATTCAACCAAACCTCAAACCTATCAAAATGTTGTACATTTTGGTATATCATTGCCACCTAGTGTACACCAATGAAATAACTAGCTTAAAGAAAGAAAGAAAACAAATTACACAGCAGGAAGAGCAAGGTCGTACCATGCACATTCGGTAGACATATTCCGAATACAAATTCAACGGGAATGTGATGCTCGAATTGTAATGTATGATATAACGTTATGCAATAACTAAAACGCACAAGACAAACATTTACCAGTACGGCTGAATCGTCTTCATTTGTGTCATAATATTTCGCAATGCGCCAAGACGCCGTGATAGTATCAACGCCATTTGTCAAAAGAAATACTAGCAATCATTTACTTGTAGTCAAGTGAAGTGGATTTAGTACAGAGCGAAAGCGAGCTGGTCTGGTTCTGCAACATGCAAGAGTTTGAAGGCATAGTCATTCATGTGCGTAAACATGCACGAGCTTCAAAGTAAACATCGTATCGTCATCGCTTACTCGGGATGGGTTAGTTCGTTTTGTAAAGCCCGTTGAGTGGAAAAAGCAACGAGGTTGATTTGGCTTTGTGGTGGCACGATGATGACGGGTCCTTCTTTCTTAATGCAAAAGTGAATATAGAAACGGTGTTGTTCTATTTCATGCAGGCTACGCCGTCTAGGCTTCGCCTTATGGGCTTGTCCCGTGCGCGCACTCGCGTGCACTGAAAATTTTCAGCAATGCACCAATCAACGTGGGCACAGCCCACACTTCCCACGGCACCGTGTATATAACGCGGCGCACAGCTGCGTTCGTCCTCTTTTTTCTTTCAGCATTTGTACCAACAAAACTAACTAAACATGATGACTTCATGCAGCAACGGCGTGGCGGCATCTGCGGAGGTACGGCCCTTTTCAGGGCCTCTCTGCTCCTCTTGCCTGGCGATCCTTGCTCCGGACGACGGGCACGTCATGTGTTTCCGTTGCCTCGGTGCGGAGCACGCCATGGCAGCCTTTTCAGGCTCCGGCTCCTGCGCCGCCTGTACCACCCTACCTCAAGAGGTTCTCCTCTCGAGGCACCTGTTTTTTTCCCCGTCGGTGGAGCTCGCGGACGCCATCGATATCTTCGACGCCGTGGCGACACCGGGGGAAGACGAGGACTACGACCTCGATGTGGACTCCGCGTCGGGGACTTCCTCAAGGCCTTCAGGGGTTTTGCCCCCGGAGAAGCCGCGTCGTTTCGCCGACCTGTTCGGCGATATCATGGGCGAGGCAGCGGCCATCAAGGGCATCGCCATGCCACCTCCGCCGCCCTCCCCGGAACTGGACGACATGCAGGGGGACTATTTTAGGCCTCCTTCGTCGACCAGACGGCCTACTATATGCCCTCTGTTCCCACCCGTTCAGCGGTATCTTACCGCGGCGGCTGTGGACCCGTCCTCCCTTAAGGCCCCGGTGAAGGCGTTCACCGATTTCACCAGGGTGGAGGGGTGGTCCGCCACACAGGCGAGGGGGATACCTCGCCTGGAGCCTCCTCTGGCAGCGCTCCTCTGTCCGGGCGCCGGATGGCGTCCGAACAAGAAGCCGCTGCCCCCCGACCGGCTTCTCAAGCAGCTCGCTGCCTTGTGGGACAGATCCTTTGTCTGCGCCGCACAAGCAGCGGCGGCCGTGAACAACATTGCCCTGCTTTCCTCTGCCCTGTCGGCCATGACAGTTGGCAAGGATTCGTTCGGGCAGGGCGACGTGGAGAAGGTCGCTAGATTCTCCGGCGCTGTCCTCCAGCTTTGCCAGCCAGTGGCGGTTACTGCCGGACGTCAGATGGCGTGGGCGACCATGGGTCATCGAGCCATGTGGCTGTCCTTCTCCTCTGTCCCTGACAGAGAAAGGGCGGGCCTTATCCAGGGTCCGTTGGCCGCGGACGGACTCTTTGGACCTCGGTTCGCGGAGGTTCTCGCCCACCTCCAGTCCGTCCGTGAAAATCGTTCCCGGTTTGGGCCGATTCTCACGGGCTCCTCCTACCAGGCCAGCGGGAGCAGTCGGGCCAGCAGGAAGCGGGGTCGACCACGTCCTCAACGGGCCACACCGCCGCCTCCAGCGCCGACGCCACCTCCGCAGCAGCGCCAGGCAGCGAAGGGGCAGAAAGCACGGAAGCTGGCGCCCACGTGGGACCGACCTACGTCTTTTTCCTTCCCAAACAATAAAGAATTGAAAGCCCGTTCGACCGAACGGCAGTACATCTTTAAGGAGCTGTGCCCTTTAAGCCGACCGCGCCCTGCGCCTGTCGTGCATCCCTGTTCCCCTCAGCCTCTCCCTCCCTCTCAGCCTAGTGGCTGTGGGGCGGCGGCTAGGCAGTGTAGTATAGCCAGGGGGTCGTCCGCTTCCATGCGGCGTCCCCGTGCGCTTCATGAGCGGGTTGAAGAAGGGGTCTGGAAGACTGTAGCACGAGGCCGCATAGGCGGCCTCGTGCTACAGTCTTCCAGACCCCGACTTTGCCCCCCCCAACCTCCGCTCTACAGTCTGATGACTGTGGGAAGACGTCGGAGCTGTTAGCCGTGGGCACGGCGAGCGAGCAAGCTGTGGGCCCGCTCTCTGCAGCGGTTTTCCCGCTCGCAGGGGCTCCCTCCCCTCCCTTTCGAGGTACGCCCCCCTTGGTTCACACACAGTGTGAAGGCGGTAGGGGCCGAGGAATACAGAGCATTCCTGGACAACGTTCCTCAGCTGGATGCTCGCCCTCTCACCGAGCGCCATGCGCGTTGGCGAGAGCGATGCGTTTTACCCGCGTGGTTGGACAACACGTTGAGGTGGGGCCACCCCATACAGTTCAAGCACCGTCCCCCACCCTTTATGGGGTTGGTGGAGACGAGGCTGCAGGATCCAGCCGCGAGCACGGCTCTGGCAGCGGAGGTGGTCCGTCTCTTGGGGAAGGGGGCTGTCTCTGTCGTTCCCCCCCTCGAGTCACGCCTAGGGTTTTACTCCCGCTACTTCCTGGTTCCCAAGAAGTCGGGGGAGATGAGACCCATTCTGGATCTTCGCGTCTTCAACAATTTTGTTGCCGCGAGGAACTTCAGAATGCTCACCACCAGAGCGTTGCTCCGGTGTGTGAGAGAGGGCGACTGGTTCACATCCCTGGATCTCAAGGATGCGTACTTCCACGTCCCCATTCTCCAGGCTCACAGGAAATTTCTCCGCTTCGCCTTTATGGGCGTGGCGTACGAGTACCAGTGCCTGCCGTTCGGTTACTCTCTGGCCCCACGCACATTTTCAAAGTGCGTAGAGGCAGCGCTGGGACCGCTCAGGCGTCAGGGAAAGAGAGTTCTCTTTTACCTCGACGACCTACAGATTCTGAGCGACTCAGAGGAAGCTGTGAGAAGAGACACCATGACGGTGATAAATCATCTCTCCGCGTTGGGTTTCGCCATCAACTGGGTAAAGAGCTCTCCGCTCCCCAGCCGCCGGCTAGTCTACTTGGGGCTTTGCCTAGACTCCGTCACGTTCACAGCGACGCTCTCGCCTCCTCGGCGAGATGCTGTCCTGTTGGCGCTCTCCCGTTTTCACACTCGCGGAAGAGTGACCGCACTGTCCGTCATGCACCTGTTGGGACTGATGGCAGCTGCTCACCATGTGGTGCCCCTGGGTCTGCTCTTTATGCGCAGACTACAGCGGTGGTTTGCTCGCCAGAGACTGGACCCCAAGAGACACAAGCGCAGGCTACTGTCAGTTCCTCGCTCGGTGTCTCCAGACCTGAGATATTGGGGGAGTTCCCCGGCTATTCTCAGAGGGGTTCCCCTAGGCAGAGTCACGTCTCACGTGGTGGTCTTCACGGACGCCTCGTTGACGGGTTGGGGAGGAACGTGCCTTTCCCACTCGGTCGGAGGCGAGTGGCCGACTCTCCCCACTCCGCACATAAATGTGCTGGAGCTCATCACGGTGAGGAAAGTGCTTGTACACTTCTCTCACCTGGTGTGCGGCCGCCACGTTCTGATCCGAACGGACAGCGTGTCAGCGGCGGCATACATAAACAAACAAGGGGGAGTGCGCTCCGCTGCTCTCCACCGAGCAGCAGTCGAGCTCTGGCTGTGGGCTCATCAGAACCTGCTCAGCCTGAGAGCCCTGCATATCGCGGGTGCCCTGAACTTTGGGGCGGACCTCATGTCTCGCCGCGGTCCCCGCCGAGACGAGTGGCGGTTACATCCCGACATTGTCAGACTGATCTGGCAGAGGTTCGGGATGGCTCAGGTGGACCTTTTTGCGTCCAGGGAGAACACCCACTGCAATCTGTGGTTCTCTCTCAGCCCTCGGGATCTTTCCCCGTTGGGGGTGGACGCGATGGCTCACACACCGTGGCCGCGGGAACTCTTATATGCGTTCCCGCCGCTTCAACTAATCCACCCTCTCCTAGAGCGGGTCAGGCAGGAGGGATTGTCCCTCCTTCTAGTGGCCCCGGAGAACCGCTCAGCTCTGTGGTTCCCAGAGCTAGCGGCGCTCTCTTGCACGGAGCCGTGGCCGGTACCGATCAGACCAGACGCGCTGACGCAGGCTCATGGGACGGTGCACCACCCACCCTATGTGACGGGTCGGTTGTTGGTTTGGCTTCTGAGAGGTTGATTTTGCAAGGCAGAGGTCTGCCAGCGTCAGTTATCAACACTATTCAGAGTGCTCGCGCGCCTTCCACTTCCTCCCTTTACGCGGCGAAGTGGGGCGCTTTCTCTACGTGGTGTGACCTCAACCACGTTATCCCATCTCGCTGTGAGGTGGGAAGCGTGCTGGGGTTCCTTCAGTGTTTACTGGAGAAAGGTTTGGCTTTCTCCACCATCAAAGTCTATGCGGCAGCCGTTTCGGCTGGCCACGCAGGATATGACGGGAAACCGGTTTTCAGCCACCCACTGGTCAAGAGATTCTTGCGTGGGGTTTAGACGTGTTAAACCTGTTTCTCGTGTGCTCACACCGCGCTGGGATCTTCCCACCGTGTTGCGGGGTTTATCCAAGGACCCTTTCGAGCCTCTGTCTCAAGCCCCTTTGGATGCCATTTCCTTTAAAACAGCGCTCTTATTGGCTTTGGTTTCTGCCAAACGTGCCGGCGAGTTAGCCGCGCTGTCTGTCAGCCCGAGCTGCTTGTTATTGAACGAGGACAGCTCCTTCGCGCTACTCAGACCCAATCCTGCGTTCCTCCCCAAGAACATTCTCAGTTCTTTTCGGTCGAGGGATATTGTGCTTAAGGCTTTTCACCCCCCGCCCCATACTAGTGAAGCGGATGCGGAGTTACATCTCCTGTGCCCGGTTCGGGCATTGGCTATGTACGTGAAACGATCAGCTGAGTTTCGCTCCACACAACAGTTGTTTGTGTGTTATAGGGACGCTGCCAAGGGTCGCGCTCTTTCTAAGCAGCGTCTGTCCCGCTGGATATGTGAGGGTGTCTGCTTAGCCTACTCTCGGCTGGGCTTAGTGCCACCGCTGGGTGTTAGAGCTCACTCTGCACGAGGGATGGCCGCTTCATTGGCGCTATCCAGGGGCATTTCGGTGGAAGACATTTGCGCGGCTGCGTCATGGTCTTCCCCCGATCCTTTTATTCGTTTCTACATGTTAGACATGTCCAGGGGCTCGCTCAGCCACTCTGTGTTGGAGTCGGGCTCCCTCTCTACGAATTAGATATTGGTTTATCGTTCATCAGAGCCTGTTACGCTCGTGATGTCGCTCAGCTTCATTCTCTCTCCGCTGTCACCCGATGGTGTTCCAGCGTGGGTACTGAGCTCAGGAGTGACAGGTTATTATTACTCTGATTACGGTTCGTAACCGGCGTTTTATATCCTGCCCTCTATTATTAAACATTGCACAACAGGTTTCCTCCTGTCGCCTCTTTGAGCGTAGGTAGGAAGGGCCTTGTTGCTCGTTGCTATTGGTAGCTTGATTTTCCTCCTAGCGCCGCCCCTATGGTAGCGGACGTAGGAGAAGCCTTGTTGCTCTGCATTCCCCCTTTTCGTGTTCATCGAATTACGGGTTGAGTCAGAGTTACAGACTCACTCTATTCTCTTTATCATCGCTTTGCGTGTTTTTAAGAGAATTCGGGGTTTCTTATTTAGCTGTTGTGTTTCGCACATCTTCGGCTTATTGAGTCTGATGTGCCCTGTGACTTACGTCCTTATTTTTTGTGACTTGGGTCCAGCAGGAGTACATTTATCGGGCTCCGCTCGCAGCTTCACCTTAGCCCATAAGGCGAAGCCTAGACGGCGTAGCCTACATGAAATAGAACGATAGTTATGTTATTATAACTCTAGTTCTATGATTGTAGGCGTAGCCGTCTAGTTTCCCACCTGCTGTACCCTCCAAATGCTGAAAGAATAGCTAGGAGGACGAACGCAGCTGTGCGCCGCTTTATATACACGGTGCCGTGGGAAGTGTGGGCTGTGCCCACGTTGATTGGTGCATTGCTGAAAATTTTCAGTGCACGCGAGTGCGCGCACGGGACAAGCCCATAAGGCGAAGCCTAGACGGCTACGCCTACAATCATAGAACTAGAGTTATAATAACATAACTATCGGTCGATTCTAAACAGCATTCTACACAGTAGCCTATAGTAGGAAATACTCAAAGGTAAATCAACGTAATTAAACGCTGATTGTTGCTTCTTGATTTAAACCTGATTTGAATCTGCCATTTGACTTTGAACGTCTGCTGTTGCCTCGCGTTTGGTTGTGTATCGGTGTGTACAATGACCCACCATTGTCCATCTGTTCGGTCTGATCCTGTTAGGGGTAGAGGCATGGGCCTTGTGCTGGCTAGCGCCGGCTTCGGTATGCTCACCGCCCCTATCATGGAGCTCCACAACCAGAAGGGCTACTTCCTGCACCACGTCATCTTCGCCTGCTGCACCCTGCTGTGCATCATCTGCCTGCTGCTGCTGCCGGAGCCGCGCGGCCAGCCACTGCCCGAGAGCCTGGCCGATGGGGAGAGCTTCACCCGGCAGACCCTGCTCAGGCCTGGGGAGCAGCACCTCCTGCTGGCCAAGACGGACAGGGACTACTCCCGCGTGCACGACACGCCGATCCATCTCACGGCCACAGGCAGCGCCACCGTGGCCACGGCGACCGCTCTGGCAGCAGTGCCCGCCTCGTACGCCCTGGCGACCGGAGGAGAGGTCCTTGACAACTGTGCCGTAGTCAATGGGGTGAAGGCGTCATAGCGATAGCGGTCCGGTCATGCTGTTAATCATGTGGAAAAATGTAACCTGTAGCCTGTGGGGATGATGAGCTGGTAGGTGCCCAGGGAAATACATTTCCGATTAAACCAAAAAAAGGAAAAATTAGTGTAATGAAATGACAACTCTGATGGAATGATGAACAGAATGGAGTGCTGTGTAGAGCCAGCGGCCCAATGTTGAAAGGGTTTGCAACACAAGTCTTCAAGGACTGCAATTCATTCATCTCAAGTCAGCGAGTGCCACTGATGCAAACCAAACAGTTGTGGTGGTTTAGGTTTTAGATGATTTTGTCTCACTGTACTGTCAACTTTGTCTCCTTGACAACGGAATGATTGGCTGCCACAGAGCAGCAGAGCCAGTGTACGAAAGGAGACGAGAAGACCAGAGTAGACCAGCATTCAATAATGATCTCTGTTGTTTAGAGTTTGAGGGGGAGGGGGATCTCACTGCATTGTATTTAATTTCTGGGTCATTTTGCACTTAAGTCCAAGACACAATCAAGTGTTTGTGAGTTTCCAGCCAACACAATTAAAATCCAGGGATTGGCCGAACCACTACAACAATTTCTGCATGACCGTGCATAAATGGATTTACATTACGATCTGCATTTCCTCTACTCTGATGTGTTGTTCCTTCACTAGAAGTCCAATTTGGCACTTTATTTTTAGTAATTAAGTATGGTCAGTGTATACACATTTTGAACTATGAATTATCTTAGCAAAGGTTGTATGATGGCTGATTTAACAGCAGCCGGAGACAATGGCAAACTGCATGGACGGTAGACCAAAACCGAGCAATACCAAAATAACGAAGTACCTGTGAGTTGAACAGACAATAAAGTAATCAGCTTTACTTTGTCTTATGCCGCGTCTCAGAAATCGTATGGCTTTATGATGGTTTTGTTCTTTGACAAAACATTAAACTATGTAATTAAAAAAGCTATTTATTTTGTCAAGTCGCCAAGGGCATTTTTGTTGCTTTAGCTGAGATACCTCCTAATTGTAATACAATTTCTCTCATACTCACACCCCCTTGTTCTGTGTGCTGTGGTAATGTTATTGGTTGTTAATCCTTTAACTACAATGTATAACTTTAGGCTGACATAACGTGTTTGGCCATGCAAAAAAAAGCACAATGTTTGTACTCTCTCGGGAGGACGAGAACGCCCATAACCACGGGGGTCCAAGCCAACAACGGTAAACATCTCCTTGTTCAGAGACTTCAGCTGAGGTCCAAAGTCGGTCAGAGTGCTACCTGAGCAAAAAAAATTTAAGACTGTGATCTGGCTATTTGGTAAAAAAATAAATACAAATATTGCATTAATATATGCAAAATATATTTGCAGTTGCATTTTACCCAGAGCTCCAGGGATCAGTAGGACAGCATGCTTTCCTATGCCAGTCTTCTCATAGTACAGTTGGATTCCATTGATGTGTTGTCTGCCTGCTGTCACTGAAGAGCTAAACAGGAAACCCATCCATAGCAGGCACACGAAACAACACCCAATCCAATGTATGTGTTCCATTCAGCATTCAACCAAACCTCAAACCTATCAAAATGTTGTACATTTTGGTATATCATTGCCACCTAGTGTACACAAATGAAATAACTAGCCTAAAGAAAGAAAACAAATTACACAGCAGGAAGAGCAAGGTCGTACCATGCACATTCGGTAGACATATTCCGAATACAAATTCAACGGGAATGTGATGCTCGAATTGTAATGATGTTTGATATAACGTTATGCAATAACTAAAACGCACAAGACAAACATTTACCAGTACGGCTGAATCGTCTTCATTTGTGTCATAATATTTCGCAATGCGCCAAGACGCCGTGATAGTATCAACGGCATTTGTCAAAAGAAATACTAGCAATCATTTACTTGTAGTCAAGTGAAGTGGATTTAGTACAGAGCGAAAGCGAGCTGGTATGGTTCTGCAACATGCAAGAGTTTGAAGGCATGGTCATTCATGTGCGTAAACATGCACGAGCTTTAAAGTAAACATCGTATCGTCATCGCTTACTCGGGATGGGTTAGTTCGTTTTGTAAAGCCCGTTGAGTGGATAAAGCAACGCGGTTGATTTGGCTCTGTGGTGGCACGATGATGACGGGTCCTTCTTTCTTAATGTAAAAGTGAATATAGAAACGGTGTTGGTCGATTCTAAACAGCATTTTACACAGTAGCCTATAGTAGGAAATACTCAAAGGTAAATCAACGTAATTAAACGCTGATTGTTACTTCTTGATTTACACCTGATTTGGTGTAACAAAAGGGTCTGCGTGTGATGATTACAAAATATTAAATATTTATGTAAGCGTTTGTTTTGGTATTATGAAGAAAGTGAAGTTGCAAAGGCACAAACATAAACAAGAAGGGTTTCCTTCCTTTCAGAGGCTATATACAATTGAGGGCTATGAGATGACCGAGATGAGGATACAACATTAAAAGTGTTCCGGGTGATTCCCCTTCTCTTTTTTGATCCTATCCTCCACCTGCAGGGCCAGGTTAGTGTTGACCACTGGGAGATTATAACTCACAAACACTTGCTTCTTTGTCTTCTTTGCTGCAAATTAGAATAGGGAAAAACAATGTAAGACCATTAATTGAGAGAATTAACATCATCATGTTTTTGCTTTAGATTTGGTTCAGAATCAGAATCAGAACAGCTTTATTGCCAAGTACGCTTTTTAAACATACAAGGAATTTGTCTTGGTGATGTAGGTGCACGTCACGTTCTCTAAGCTGATAAGACAATTTTATGTTATCTTCACCCACATAAATGTACATGTTGTCAGTCTACACAATAGGAGAAATGTTACTTAACTTACAATATTGTTAAATTGGATTAACTATTTGACTATTATAAACTATAGCCTATATAAAGGGTCCAACATGCTTAGGCTGATTCAACTGGTTATCCTCCTTATAAAATCCTCATAGCTTGCCACATTGGACATTACATTACATAGAAACACATTCATATAACTTTACCTAATCTCTGTGCCAATGAATTTGGAGCGGTCTCAGATTTATCCCCCATGAGCAGCATTGATAGAGGCATGGCATCCTGCAAACGGAAAACATGGGTTACGACATTCGTTGATTATTTAGGAATTTACGTGAAACAATGTACGTTAGCTTGATTACATATTTAATGAAGAATTTAGGAACGGGTTTGACTGCCTGGTTTGTGCAGAACAATATATTGGCGTCACATCAACTTCATTGATGAACTTACAAATTTGCTATTCATAGAAACCACCAAGTTAGACAAGGTTGGACTCGAGCCGACCCAGAGGAAGAAGCCGCCGTTCATCTTCATCACATGAAAGTGTATCACTTGCTCTGAAATCTTTTCACAAAAATTATGCACGGCAATGGCATCAAATGCACCTCCTTGTTGGGCTCCACTCATTTTGAACGACGACAGGTTTAAATGCTTATAAACAATTGTAAAGCATGTGTTATACATGCATGGGCTTTTTGCTGATTACGGTTACTATCGGTTTGTTGTATTCTCAAACCATGCCGTGGCGCACACATCCGGGTTATATGACGAGGGGCGAGACGAAAGCAATCGATGCATCGATACAGCAGTCCTACTATGTCTGATATGAGAATGTTACAATACTAACATTCTATAAGGTAATCTAGATAGATATTTTTTGCAGAAAGTAAAAGACATTAAACCAAATAGTTATTTTGCAACTAATAAATAATCAACATGCCATCTGCATACTAGATACATAGCATAGTAATGATCATCAAAAACAACATCTTCATATCTAAACTTCTAACACAGATGAACAGTAATAACCAAATGGAATGAACATCATTTTAATAACCATTACAATTATTGTTGTCATACAGTCCACCCTAACACACATTTCATCATTAATTACCCAAGTCACATTCGTCATAGAAAATAAAGTTGTCATTCAGCCAAAAAGTCTTGCACGATTTTGTTGAATTCGGCAGCGAATCTCAGGTGAAGATTGTGTTTTCCCTCTGGAATCACTTGTAAACTAGAATAAAAAAGAAAACGTCAATCAGTGACTCAAGTGCAATAAATTCAACCTGACCTAAACCTAAAATATTATAATACATTAACATTTTTGGATACATCACCTTGATCCCTTGATGTGTTTGAGAAGGTATTGTGGATGGAAGCTGGGCAACATGGGGTCTTTCTCTCCATGGATGATGAGGGTAGGACAGCAAATATGAGGCAGAAGCTCCATGCAGATGCTCCCTGTAACAGGATACCACATTATGCATTGCTTTGGTTCCCATGAATCGTGTATTTGGTATAACAATCATTTTCTACTCTACATTTCTAGTACATGTTCAAAGACAAGGAATTGTTTGTTCTTCGTGGTTTTAAGGGAACCCCTCAAATGTGGCTAATTTCCACCACACTCATATGAAGCATTAGGGTAACTCCCTTGAATAAGAAAATAGCAAGCATGTTACATATTGTATAATCCTGTATTCATTTAGTTGGGGATGGTTAAATATAATCCCCAATTTAATGGCGCAAAAAAAGACTCAGGTTCTCCTGCCCAACTATGATCAGCTGGTTAAATAATAGTAAAGAATCATCACCCTCTATGGGTTACCTTCTGGTCTGTGGGCAAATTGTGAGATCCCATCCACCCAGGCTTTCCAGATCTTAGGGAACACCTCTGCTCCATACATGTCTTCCATGGGCTTCCTCATCCTGGCGCTCCACTGGGACACATCACTGATCGCTAGGCACATACAGAATCCATGCGGCCATGAGTTAGCCGCGCACAGATCCACAATTTCAGTTATATTATATTAAAATACATGTTAGGGGCAGCAGGGCTGTAACCATGGTAAATGCTGAGATCCTGTTGGGAGACGTGGGCGTTGGAGCCCCAGACAACCATCTTGTGGATGAGCTCTGGGTTTCTGGCTGCCACCACCAGACCTGTAATCCCTCCGTCGCTCCACCCCAGCAGAGAGAACCTGCCGAAGCCCAACGCCTGGCACATGGACAGATTAAAAGTACTGAGCAACACTAAGAAACAAAACAGTCTATTTCATCATAGTCCAAATATCTACTACACAATAGTACAGAACTAATTCAAATCGAATTCTCATACATGAGTGCCCCATGTGAACAGAAAAGGGAACAATAAAAGTCAGTTATTATCAATGGATTCATTAAATTTGAGATTCAACACACCACCTGTTGTTACCAATTTAATTCAATAAAGGAGGTTTAAGACACATAAATAAGGTTTATTAAGACCAATATGGTGAGTGGAATGGTCAGACCTTCATCAGGTCTACTGCATCCTTTGCGTCCCTTTCAAAGAAGTCCAGAGGGAAGTCTCTCTCGGGAGGACGAGAACGCCCATAACCACGGGGGTCCAACCCAACAACGGTAAACATCTCCTTGTTCAGAGACTTCAGCTGAGGTCCAAAGTCGGTCAGAGTGCTACCTGAGCAAAAAAAAAAAAACTGTGATCTGGCTATTTGGTAAAAAAAATTATAAAAAAATTACATAAATACATGCAAAATATATTTGCAGTTGCATTTTACCCAGAGCTCCAGGGATCAGTAGGACAGCATGCTTTCCTATGCCAGTCTTCTCATAGTACAGTTGGATTCCATTGATGTGTTGTCTGCCTGCTGTCACTGAAGAGCTAAACAGGAAACCCATCCATAGCAGGCACACGAAACAACACCCAATCCAATGTATGTGTTCCATTCAGCATTCAACCAAACCTCAAACCTATCAAAATGTTGTACATTTTGGTATATCAATGCCACCTAGTGTACACCAATGAAATAACTAGCCTAAAGAAAGAAAGAAAACAAAGTCCACAGGAGGAAAAGCAAAGTCGTACCATGCACATTCGGTAGACATTCCGAATACAAATTCAACGGGAATGTGATGCTCGAATTGTAATGATGTTTGATATAACGTTATGCAATAACTAAAATGCACAAGACAAACATTTACCAGTACGGCTGAATCGTCTTCATTTGTGTCATAATATTTCGCAATGCGCCAAGACGCCGTGATAGTATCAACGCCATTTGTCAAAAGAAATACTAGCAATCATTTACTTGTAGTCAAGTGAAGTGGATTTAGTACAGAGCGAAAGCGACCTGGTCTGGTAGACTTTAGAAAGTAGGTCCGGATCCAGTGGATCGTGGTGGATAGTGCATTCGACCATCGATTATGTGACCAAAATTAACAACGAAAGTTCGAACACTAAATGAAAATATGCTTTTTATTGGATAAAATATTATAACACATCCATGCTTATAATATAATAAATACATCGATGGATCAACTAAAACAATTCAGGTCTCTCTCTCTCTCTCTCTCTCTCTCCCCACCCCCCTACCCCACCCCATCCGCCCTATCTCCATATCTCCACACACGATGATTCATCTTTTTGAATGATCCACTCAAAAGTTCTTATCAACGCCTCCTCGTCATTGAATATGTTGAGCATTTCGGCTTATATATTATATTTATACGTGATATAAATAACAATTGCAATACTCATTTAACATATATGATGTTATTATATTTGTAGGGTTTATTTGAGAATAGGTTATATTAGACCAATCTAGTGTTTTATACATAAATTAAGACAGATCATAGATATGATAGATGATCGAAATATCCAGTGTCAGCAGGATACCAAATGCATCATCTGCCCGAATTATTGGGCTAACTTGTATCACCCTAACGTTCTCAAAAGCAGTGCACCTAATATGGTGAGCACATCTTCAGCCAAGACTGCGAGCGGTAATCGATGGAACCCGGTCTGTCCCGTGGCCCTGTTCAGAGCTGCCAGGATGGCTCGTGATATGGTTGTCTGGTTGGTTGGTATGTGGCTGTCTATGGTCCCGTGACCTATGCTGAGTCTAAATATAAAACCCAGAGGATGGTTTAACCCATATGTCCCATTACGTCAACCCACGAAACAACTCTCCATCAACTCTCACTCAGCAGGCAGACGGGAGCCTGGCACCCTGTACTGAGCTTTGTTGCTTCTTGGAAGACCGGGAAAGCTTGAAAACAATGTGTCCCTGAGACACATTTCTAAGGCCCAGAATAGCAACAACTGTCTGCAGCAATTTGTGAGTGTGCCTGATCTCACCAAAACAATACCGGAGTACCACCTTGCCTCTCTACGGCTATAATGCTACGACTTCCTTGACTACCTTTAAGACAATGGTCCCGTACAAGTAATAAACAGATTGTGCATCTTACTTGATGTGCTCTGCTCGTCAATATCTTTGAAGAACATGGGTAATGGAATAAACAAGGTAGGCCTATGCGACGGGAGATGGCTGATATGACACAGTTTATTGAGATTTGCTATTTTTTCCCAAAAAATAGATTCTGTGTGTTAACCATTGCGTATTGTGTTTGTTTTTTTGCTATTGATGATTATGGGTTTCTGATAAACATCTGCCCCTACTCAAATCCAGATCCTGCCGGGTCTTTATCTGGGAAACCTGAAAGGTAAACACACTCACCTGGTGGGATTTATGAATAGAAGTGATTTGTCATCGGGCCTGTGCAATAGTGTGTGTTTCAGTTCCTCTGCTTCAGGGGCATGTGGTGGGATGCTACGCTAGGCAGGGTTTCAATAGAGCGTCGAGGTTACGACCCTGAGAAACATGACTAAAACTCACATATGAATCTCATTAGGTTAGGATTTTGTTTGTCCTTTGTATGTCCTGTGAATATCTGCCCATGTGAACTTGTATATTTGTGAACATTGTGTGTATATGACTATGGTTACTGTTTGGGGGGGGGGGGGGGGGGGGGGGCATGGCCTGCTAACATGGAGTTTTTGTGTAAACGGGAAGTCCCCCCTTAGTTTGAGAGTGCCCCTTTGGGTGTCATGAATTCCCTGTCTTTATAAAGAAGAACAAACTACCAAGTGATTGGGTTATTTTGTGTACCCTAGAGACTATTCAAATACTGTTAAAAACATAACTCAAAGCCTTTTGTGTATGCACTGTCAGAAGGCAGTGAGGCCTGTGTTTTCGTGACATGCAGGAACACAGACCACAGGCCAGACCATTGGGTGGCTGTATCTTATTTCATGGCAGCACCCTATCTCCAGCTGCTTCACAAAACCAGCTCCTCAAGTGTGACTAAACACTGCTATGTTAAGTCCTGCACAAAAGGATGGTTGCACCCTTATCTGTCCTATAGGACTGCAAGTTTAGGTCTCCATTAAACATGATTTGTTCAATTTTTATATTAGATGTAACGATCTTGGATTGTTACAGGTATTTTAATGCTTTATGTTATTGTATAACATAATGTATCACATATTACCTATATGATAACATGCATTTATTTCAGTTAGAAAAAGTACATCAGAGGCAAGAGATTTATTCACCACCAAGTAAATTAAACCGGCCACAGCCTCCTGCCAACTTGCAATGCAAAGAGATGCCTTGACCACACCTGTCCTTGGTAGAATACATTTAGCTTCCTTTAAGGGACCTAATTTGATTAGAAAATTTACTGTTTCTTGCTTTTGGGGCCAAGGTGTTAGTCCCTTCTAGAAACCCTGGTTTTCCGGTTTTTTCTTTCGGTTCAAAATTAAGAGCAAATCTATCTATACATCTATATTTGCCTGGGAGAGCAGTTTGGTATTAACAGGTGTCATTGGGTAGAAAGGACTACATGAGGACAAGGTTTACATGAGTTCATTTGTGATGGGTTGAATAAAAAAAAAGCATTTTTAACATGAACGGTCATTTGAAATGTGCAGATTCTCAAGACAGGGATCTGTTGGCACAGTTCAACATCACACACATCCTCTCCATCCACAACACAGCCAAACCTGTCCTGGAGGTGAGCCGCTATGTCCCTGTGTGTCTGTCTCATGTCTGTCTGTCCATCCTGCCCATGTCTATCGCTACTGGACAATGGTTAGCATACTGCACCCCCTATAGGCCATAGGCTGGTATTTAATTTAGTTATATATTCAATTGTTTACTGAATATTTTGTATGACAGTACGTTTAGTTTTTTTTTTGCATGATTTAATGTAAAATTCGACTCTATGTATGTCAACTGCAATGCAATGTAATGTAATGTAATGTAAAGTACTCCCATGGCATCTACACTGTTTTGTTGTTGAGGAACAACCAAATGGCTGATGTCTGGTCTCATTCAGAAACAGAATCAACATATTCATATATTCAACATAAAGGTATTAGAGAAAGAAAAGCACAAAAACAAAAAGGACAGAAGGAGGTAGTAATGCAATGTGTACCCATGGCACTGACAAGGGAATGTCTCATTAGTTTATCAAAATTACACAAATTGGTCATAATGAGCAACATATTCCGAACAGAATGGTGGCTAGTTTCAAATCTTCATATATACTTTGCCATGGGTCGTAGTTCTGAATTGTAATAGCAAAGACTTGGAATTTACCTTAAGTGTTAATCATTGTCTAATTGACAATGTACAGCAGTTGTATTAATTATTATTATATATATAATTACCTAATGAATTTAATTTGATTTTGAATAATTTCCCTATCTATAAAGATACATGTCATTGGATATTATAATTATCTAATATAATACATTTGTTATTGGAGACAAGCCACATGTCAGTGGCCAAATGGCTTATCTGAGTTAAGCAGAGGAGAATGTCAATTTAGGTTCATCTGGTCATGTCCAACTACTATTAGATGTTGTGACACGTAGGTGGGTGTCTTGTGGCTGATCAGAAAAGTACAAATGAATCTCACAGCGTGAGAAAGTGAGAGAGATCCTGGAAGAGTCGGGTGTTTGTGGATCTTCCCTTTCGGTCTGAATTTGGG
This sequence comes from Lota lota, assembly GCA_026745465.1. Taxonomy (NCBI): domain Eukaryota; kingdom Metazoa; phylum Chordata; class Actinopteri; order Gadiformes; family Lotidae; genus Lota; species Lota lota. Next base: position 752,762 of record JACYXH010000103.1, on the reverse strand, counting down.
AAACATTTTTTTTAATCATTGTAGTGTGATAAACGTATCATCGGTGAGGACTAGGACCACGACGTTGAAAAGATCCCAACTGAACATGTTTATATTGCACTCACTACTTTGCTTTTTTCCCCCTAATATAGTGTAATGTCATCATTATGAATATAACGGGACTTCATCTGGTATAAGAAACTCTCCGGTCAACAAATTCTTTTTAAATTTATTTATAAGTTTATTTCACAGAGCAATGCCCAATACATATACTGCACCAGAGATAAATGCAAGCACATTTTCATCAGTACTCCCTGGGTTGTCAATACCACGCATACACATACATTTCAATAAAATTATATTGTTCAACTTCTGCACCATATTAGTAAGTTTCAATCTTTGTTTCGGGGATCACAAATACAGGCCAAGTGATATGATGACCACTTTCAAAACTTTCCACTTTTCTTTTTGAAAGTCTCTAAGCCCTCAATAAAGACCTGCCGAGATTCCGACACACTTTCTCCCTCAAACCTTTCAGTGCTATTCTCACAACACAGAAGAACACTCATGAGAAACCCTGGTCCTCCTAGTACCTTCCCTCCAGTATCACTACCCAGACCACTAAACCATTTTGTCCATTCATTCAAACCCTACTCGGTGCATCCAAAAGAGACATCTTAGATGTAAGATGGAGGTTCAGGACATGAGGCCGCCAGATCTCTCTTCCTGCAGATCGAAGCACTGACCTTTATCCAAACTCCAAGCCACTATTCTGTAAAAGAAATTAAATAATAAATATAATTTTCATATTGATGACTCAGGTGTTTTTTTCGACTAATGAGCAGATGGATGATTTGCATAGCCAACAGCCCCTGCTGCAGCCGCTAAGACATTTCTTGGAAGGTTTCACAGTGATTCGTGTGAAAGGAAGGTGCCACACACTGCCACAGTCTAGGTCATCTGGGCCCCTAAATGTGTTACTACGAATGGGACAGCTTTACTTAAAGTGCAATAGGTCTACTCCCTTCTGTAAAGTTTATTCGATGTATGCAAATGAATAGATGATTCATAAAGAGGAAACAGATGACTTGAATGACCATGCACCATCCACTGAGCTGTTACTTTTTATACGGTTCTCATCACAACTCTCAAACCTGCTGCAATTGGGGTTGGACTTCACAGAAAGACTCGGCGCGTGTGACTTATTTGATGACAGAATTCACGACACACACACACACACACACACAAACACATAACTGGATACCTGTATTGTCACTGAAATTCTTTTGAGGACATGACAGAAAAATAGCTATACATCTGAGTAGGAGGCGCTATGTGTCCCTGCTAGCAGGCCCTCTGGCAGGCCCTCCTGCTAGCAGGCCCTCAGTGTCACCCACATTTCCCTGGGGATTACGGGTGCAGTCATTGCGTGACCTGGTGGTTTCTGTCCGCTAGGGCTGGGTGAGCTGCATCAGCTGCCAGGTGCACGATGACCCCCGGGTACGGGGTGGGGGTGGGGGGGAGGGGGGGGGGGGTGGTGGCTAGGTGCTGTCCCCCAGGTAGTGTAGATAGCCCACCAAGAGGAAATTGTTGTTGCAAAGTTTTGTCTGACTTTCACAAACTTTTCTGACAGTTGCCCCAGCATGCAGGGGCTTTGAGAAAGACAGTAGGACATAAATTATGTTCTAAGAAAATATTGTATTCTCGGCAGGATATGACGTACCGTTGTATATCTGCCGCAGATCACTCCAAGCAAAACTTGTGAGTAGCTCAAATGTCGATTTGTCAAACATAGTAACCCGAAAAGTTTTCAATGATTTGATAGTATTTTGCCCATAATCATATCCAAAATATTACCCGATGCCGTTGTTTACTATGGGTTTTGTTTGTCTTCCAGGATGCAATACTTCAAGGACAGCATCGTCTTCATCCACGAGTCCCGACTGCAGGGAGGAGGGTGTCTGGTCCACTGGTGAGTCAGAAGCAGAGACCGTGAAGGCCCTATGGCTGTTTTTATTCAACACAGCTCCGACTTGTATTTTTTGTCAAACAGTGACTGGGATGTTTGTTTCTTTACATTTCCTTTAAACAAACCAGTTTTAATGAACTTTTAAAAGGATATGTAAATGTCTGCATGTTCCACTGTATTCCATTTATATCTGTTGCAAAACAGATGCTGCGGAGCATTTGTTTGTATTTTTTATTCAATAGTGTTAAAGGAACAAATGGATACGCAGATGTATCTTTAAATTAGCATTTGTCTGTTTTGCCCGGACAAAATGTTTAAATCCAAATGAAACCGTTTGCCGCTTCCATTGACTTACAGAGTTACAGTAGCCTAGCTCCTGTTCATGTGAGGGTAATTCACTTTTAATTACTTTCCGAAGTTGGAATTAAACAACTCGTCTGAATCCGGGTCAAGCCAGGCAAACGCCAATTTACAAATACCTCGGCATATCCCTTTAACGGAAGAACACGACCATGGATGGAAGGCCTTAATTGATCTACTAAAGAAAATACAGAAAGGAAGGAACACTTTCTGGTGACTCTGTCCTCCACTCATCCAGTGTGGCGGGAGTGTCCCGCAGCGTCACCCTGGTGGTGGCCTACCTCATGACGGTGACGGGCCTGGGCTGGGTGGACTGCCTGGCTGCCGTGAGGGCTGCCAGGCCCTGCGCCGGACCGAACCTGGGCTTCCTTCGGCAGCTGGAGGAGTACGAAAACCTAGAGCTGGCCCAGGTGAGTCCCATCCGCCAGGTGCTGTCGGTAAGACTTAAGAGCTCAAATTCGACTGTCATCTGTGAGAAATACCAGAGCCATCCGTTAGCTATTCGTGAGTGAAATGCTCCTTGAGAATATCTGTGCTGATTGTCAGCGTGCTTAGATTTTAGACAGCTCCCGGTTAATTTCTGACCATCCAGGGCATCTCTTCCCTGATTGGTTCGGGGATTCCATCTTTCCTGTCAATCACATTCACGTTATCATGTCAATGGCGGAATAAACGTGGAGCGGGAAGGAGATGGAGGGTGCGTTATTTGAGGTTGTTCATTTTCAGAATTGCACTCTTCTGCTCTTTTCCGCTCTCTATCTCTTTCCAACTCTCAAATCTTACCTCAGCACCTTTAACAAGCAGGTAGAGTGGTTAGGCATCGTCCCAGGGATGCCTACAGGTAGATTGTGGACATTAGGGCTAGAACCCATAACTTTTAAATGCATGAAGTATCTATCAATCGCCTGATTTTCGGGTTAATATGTGTGCGTGTCTCTCTTCTCAGTTCAATGCGTTGTATCTATTCCCGCTACAGTATAGGACATGGTGGATGGAGCGGTATGGGAAGAACCCGCTCAACGACCACCAGGAAATCGAGGCTCTTTTGGCGCGGAAATCACAGGACAAAAGTGACGCCGTGGCCACCAGCATAACGGCACCCATGGCAACCAGTAGAACCTAAGTGGACACAAACTATCATCCAAAGCAGTCATCCGTGGATGTAGTATGTGTATGTATGTTTGTATGTCTGTCTGTATGTGTGTATGGGTATATGTGTGTATGTGTGTGTGTATGTGTGTGTGTGTGTGTGTGTGTGTGTGTGTGTGTGTGTGTGTGTGTGCGTGTGTGTGTGTATATATATACATACATGCAAAATGGTATCCAAATATTTCCTTGCTTATTTTTACATTTTGAGTAGGCCAGAGACTATGTGGTTAGAGATAGCTCCTAACATCGAAACACCATGCTAGGGCAGTCAAGGCTAACATCAAGAAAAATGACTCACAACCCATGGAGATTCATCTTCTGGGCTGTATCTTCCTTTCTAATGTATGCTTATTGATATTTGAATGCTATAGTATCAATATTATGATCCGGATCTATCGGATCCATGTGGGCCTACGGTAATGGGAATTTTTACTTTGCTTTGTAGATTGAAAAGCAAGAAGTTTCCTGCAAATTATGAAATGAAAAAGTATCACATTATGATATAATGGTTATATCACTACGATGAATAATCAATTCATCGTAAAACATGAGTCATCTATTAAAGTGGACATATCGGTCCAAACGACCTGCTGTGTGTGGTAGGCTATTATGTTATGACACTATGCAATTGAACCAACACAGTGATGTAAATACTGTATAATACAAGTCCTCACACATTTTACTTGACTTACTTCATTTCAAAGAAATGCATTCGCCTCAATCTTCGTTGAAAATGTTTTCCAAGTGTGCGGGTGCGATATAGGCTATAACCAATAAAAGCCTACCAACCCTGACACAGGGTTTTCCCCTCTAGTGTTAGTGGAGGAGCGCAGCGCACTGGAGATTAGATTCAACCGAAGGGCAGGTGCCTGAGCAGCATCATTGCAACCCCACTGTCCCCGCCCCCTTGTAGCTCAAGAGTTCATTTAAGAGGGCTCGCGAAATCGTTGATGTGACTGATTGGTTTCAAAATGATCTGATCTGGGTTTCGAATTACGGAAGGTTTCTTTTGTAACTTTTTGTGTTGAAAGTAAAGTTATTTATTGGGGTTGACAGTGAATAGCATTAACATTGGACTTGATTGCTCCATTAAGAAATAAACAAATAAATAACACAAGAGAAAGGTTCTTCTGGGAACTTTACTGACGGAGAAATGAACCTTGAATCGGATTACGCAGCGACGGGGAGCAGCGGGAACGGAAAACTACGACAATGGCTCATAGATCAGGTGGACAGTGGAACGTATCCCGGTCTGATTTGGGAGAACGACGAGAAGAGCATCTTCAGGATACCATGGAAACACGCGGGGAAGCAGGACTATAACAGAGATGAGGACGCCGCGCTTTTCAAGGTAGGCAAGCGGAGCGCAATAGAGATGCAGCCACATGATTGATCGGCCGTGTTGGCACATGTAGTTTACTGGCCTTCTCTTGGTGTATTTCTGCAGGCTTGGGCGCTGTTTAAGGGCAAGTTTCGGGAGGGTATTGACAAAGCGGACCCGCCAACCTGGAAGACACGCTTACGGTGCGCGCTGAACAAAAGTAACGACTTCGAAGAGCTGGTGGACCGCAGCCAACTGGATATCTCGGATCCTTACAAAGTGTACCGTATCATCCCAGAAGGCGCCAAGAGAAGTACGTTTCAAATCGGGGAATGTGGATGATCTCCGATCAGCATACAAGCATAATTAAGGGGGCATATTAATGAATTAATTATGGGGCATTCATTTCTTTCCAAGTTTACTGACTCACTATGAACACTACTGTGTTTGTATTGTTTTCAATGCCCATACTGGGTGTGTGACTTTCCCTTTAAAAGCGCAATCATTTATTTATATTTTTACTTCAATATGGCTTCCAGAACACAATCAATCTCACTAGAAGAGCACCGAACCAAGAGTGACCCAATGTTAACACTATAAAAGATGAGGTGAATGTGTGTACGTTTGTGTAAGTTCTTCTTCTTCTTCTTCAGTTATACAATAACCAATCAATGCTTTACTTTTAGGACCCAGACAGGAGGACAGTCCTTTGAGTCCAATGAGCTATCCATCCTACCCTGCCCTTCCCAGCCAGGTACTGCTCATATGTAGACTTACACATGGCCCTGTGGGGGTTAGGGTGTGTGTGTGTGTGTGTGTGTGTGTGTGTGTGTGTGTGTGTGTGTGTGTGTGCGTGAGAGAGAGAGAGACAGACAGACAGACAGACAGACAGACAGAGGGGGGGGGGGGGGGGGGGTGTGACATTCATACCTGCATGGCTCCGTTTTTGCTGAAAGAGGGCACACGATGCGTGTGTGTGTGTGTGTGTGTGTGTGTGTGTGTGTGTGTGTGTGTGTGTGTGTGTGTGTGTGTGTGAAATGTTGAATGGGCTGAACCTGCATGCTATGTGACATACAAATATGGCACGTGCTCATTCATCCCACTTTACGTTTGTTTAACACCTTCCCCTCTCTGGCGCTCTCTTTAGATACCAGCCTACATGCCTACTCCAGAGTGTGGCTGGAGGGAATACTACCAGGAGCAGGCCTCCCATCCAGAGCTCCACATCCCACAGTGTTCCTACCCCCCTCATCCATGGCAGGGCCCCCCCATAGAGAACGGTACGGCACAACCAAACTGTGAAACCCCACCTCCTGCAGTCGTTTCAGTCGAGGGGTGCAGTCGCAGCTATATGCTGGGTGTGTGTGTGTGTTAGTAAGTGAGTGAGTGAGCGACTGAGTGCGTTTGTTAGTGAGTGAGTGCATGCGGGAGCACGTCATTTGCATTGAGAGAGTGGTGGGATTTTTCGTTGTTAGATAATGTGTGAGCACATGCAAGGCTTGAAACTGCTGAATGCATTCGCTTTTTGGCTGAGCATCGGCACTTTAAGCATCATGAGCGCCGGGTCATCTGAACACAGGCACGGTGCACCCTAGTGAACCCGACTTGTTTCCCAGCAGCATACCAGATCAAAGGCTCCTTTTACTCGTACACGCATGCGGACGTACAGCCCTCCGCGTTCACACTGGACCCCGGCATGAGACCAGCAGACACTCTTTCTGGTAACAGCCGCCCTCTCTCCCCATGCGGGCACGCACGCACGCACGCGCACACACACCCACACACGCGCACTTTCACTTTCTTTTGAGCTCTAAACTATTTAATCGTTTCTCCCTACGCCCAGACCTTCGCCTGCACGTGTCCGTGTACTCACGGGACGCTCTTGTGAGGGAGGTGACCATCTCCAACCCAAAGGGCTGTCAGCTGATCCCCTGGCCCCTGGAGGAGAAGGCCTACATTCCCCCGGGGGCCCCGGACCTGGTTCCCTTGCCCCCAGAGAGCCTGTCGCTCCAGAGGAGGTCGGGGGAGGAGGGTCCCCCCAGCTCCCAGACCATGGCAGGCGTGAGGCTGTGGATGACCCCAGACGGGGTCTACGCTCGGCGGCTGTGCCAGGAGAGCGTGTACTGGCAGGGGGGGGTCTCCCCATACAAGGAAAAACTCAACAAGATGGAGAGAGATGTCAGCTGCAAAGTGCTCGACACCCAGGACTTCCTCACAGGTCAGGAGGTCAAAGAAACAGCGTGCGCGTGATGATTGAACCATTTCTAAACAGTGTGCACATGGAAAAGATAGAGGAAGGTGTTTTACAGTTAAGGTTTGCCTACATTCACAGCTGAAGTAGTAGCTGAATAGTCATGTGACCTTTGCATTAGGCACCAGTCTCAAGCCCACACCCAACAGGACAACACACCGTAGTTTAGCATTTTTACAGCTATTTGCATGTGCAGTGTGTGACTTGGAGTTTCCAGTCATAGCAGCCCAAAATATCAATGCTACTTCATTGGAATCTTTTTTTTTGGTTTCACCCGAAAGCCTTACTACTTCAGCTCAGTGAGCCAGATGTGGCTGTGAGATTGTATTCAACTAAACACTCAGCTCAGCTAAAACTTCCACTTCCTGGTTTTCAGAAATCCAGGGTTATGGGCTCCATGGCCGGCCTATACCTCCTTTCCAGGCCGTGCTGTGTTTCGGGGACGAGTGTGTCGACCCGGAGAGACCAAGAAGGATCCTCACCGTGCAGGTAAGAGTTCTGAGCATGCACATGTGATGCATGAGGTTGACCTTATATCTGCACTGGACGATCAGCAGTTGCAAAGTCTGATGTCAAAACATTCACACCAGCTTCCTTTCATCACACAGGTGGAACCCTTGTTTGCAAGGCAGCTGTTTTACTATGCCCAGCAGACTGGCGGACACTATTACCGTGGCTACGAGCACCACGGTGTCCCAGAACACATAAGCCCTTCTGAGGACTATCAGCGGGCCATCTCACACCACCACCACCACCATGGCAGTATGATGCAGGAGTGACCACTGTGTGACCGCTGTTGAGACGGACACTTAAGCTGGATAAAGGAGCAGACACGTTTGGATGTCATTGACATGAAATCCCAATGGACAAAGTCAAAGTTGGACAGATGTTTGCAAAATCGGTGAAACTGTTGGTAACAGCGATATTTATGTGCTGGAACAAAATCAACAAAACTGTCTTTTTTGGACCAAACATCTTGGACTAAACAGTTTTCATGTTAAATATGTATTTTTTTTCTCAAATCAGTATGAGATGTGATTTCAGGGATGTATAAAGACAGATGTTATCAGGGCTGCACTGATGGGGAGTTACGAATGAAAATAGGCTCTGCCAGAACAAGACCGATTCAGAGGAAATGTCTGAGGCAGGCTTTGTACAACCAATTCACTATTTGAGTGTGACCACAGGTACCTTCTTTAAAGTTGAATTAGTTGAATTGAACAGTATAAATAATTATGTGTTTAAGAAGATTGTATACATGTGGAAAACACTTTCACAATTTTGGACCAAATTTCTAAGTTTATTTTGGTCCGTCAAGATTGGGATGCTTTGGGCTGAAACACCACACTGCCTGAAAACATACGTACTAGAATAAATACATTCACAAACATACGCAGGTATTCAGGAAGTGTGGCTCGGCTGGTTAGTCAAAACGTTGTTAAAAAGTTATTATAACCAACGTGATGACGTCACCACGGGAGGAGGAAGAGGAAGAGGTTGGCCACTCTTTCCGTTGTATGCCGAAGAGTGCCTTCTTCTGACACGATACATAATATTTCCACTTCCACGGAAAGAAAATATATTTTTTTTAACAAAGAAAAACCTCTGCCACTTACAATGTGTCTGATATGATGAACAAGAACTGTGGAACTAGATTAAGTTCCACTAAAAGACTATCCACTATCTTCACAGCAAATCTACCAGCTCACATTTGTATAGGTGCCCACCTCTATATCTGAGCCCATATTTGAGTGTGTTTGAATTATATTTGACTAAAGGGTCATATGGATGGTGGTATTATGAGTTATATTTATATATTTTATATATATATTTGGTAGCAAGTTGCAAAAACAAGTGTGTTGTACATTAAGACAATTGTCTGATCAATCCCTGTGTTGTCAAGTTTGGCTTGCGATTAACTATTAAATTTAATTAATAACTTTTTCCACTTGTAAAGAAATCTAATTTCACACTTATAATCACCTGAGTAAAATTACTATACTCGTCATTTCTTCCATAAATGGAACAGTTTTGGTAAAAAAACAAAAACAAGAACTACTTAGACGCAAAACTCCCCTGCTCAGTCGTGTTACTGTAAACAGAGAACTAGTGGAGAACAAGTGAGACTTCTTACTTTGAACCTCCTTTGTTGAATTAATCAGTGGGTGGACAGGAAGCTAACTTTAGATACAGAGAGAATCAAAACAACTTGATCCTTCCCCCCTGAGAAAACCCCCCACAAAGATGCACAAGGTTTATGATTGCAGAGATTTGAGTTTAAGGGAACAGAATACCGTTACTATAGAGACCTTCTACAACAATCAACATACATACGTTTGTGTGTTCGTTTTTCTCTCTCGTGTGACCTAAAGGTGTGGCACCTCCTGCCCTTTGGTGTCTGAGTGGAGTGACAACAATTGTGCTGCTAGATTTGCACCCACTACCTTGTTTTTTTCTGGGTTACAATGCATGTACTTGTTATGTGGCTGATGGTGTCTAACTGTCTCTCTAACGGGCTTCAGGCTTTCCCGTATACTCACGCCCACGAACGTTCTCCTCCCAGAGGACCTGACAGTATAACGGCAAGACAAACGGTCAGGTTTTCCATAGATGAATAGTGCGTTATCGTTTGAATGTATGACACCTAACCACACCCCTGTGGCTACATAACTGCAAATCTTAAGGCGTACAGAAGAGACGTCTTATTTTTGTTTGGATTGTTCATCTAACGATGAGCAGACCATGCTGGCCATTTGAGATGGAAAGGAGAAATAACAATGGCAGAAGAAAGAAGAAACAGATCAGACCCTTGTAACCAGTTCATGCTGAGGATCCAACCTAAAAGGAGTGCTGAGTAAAAGACTAGTGTAAAATGGCCCAAATTTTGTAGGGTGGAGATCAATTTGGTTCGCGGTTCCTTGCTAAATGAAAGTCAGTGAAATGAGTGGTCTTCCAAATAATTTGCATTCACAGCATCATCTCTCCATCCAAAGCCAAGGGGCCTGTCCTAAACAGTCTGAACCGGAATAACAAGAGGCAGATTGGTTAAGGTACTTGATTTGTATTTATTTAAGAGTACATCAATACATTGCAGAGATTATAGTGAGCATCATTTCCAGTAAGCACATTAGTGGAGCACAGCGAGTTGAACCATGTTTTGCTGGTTCTATCTCTTGACGGGTTGAACAGAAGAGGGCTGGAAGCACGTGAGCTGTAGCTGCATGCTGCTCTTGAACGTGTTGAGGAGCTCCTCCTGTGACCTAAAGAGGTGAAGGGGGGAGAGAAAGTGGGGAGAGAAAGTAAGAGGTAGAGAGAGTGAGAGCGAGAGGTAGAGAGAGTGAGAGAGCGAGAGAGAGCAGTCTTTTGGTTATACCTTTCCACAGCTTGAAAGGACCTTTCCAAAACCAAAAATACCTTGGTTTGAACCTCCTAGTCAACCTGCGAGTAATCTTGAATATGAAGCCTGCATCTCAACTGTCTATAGCGGCATTAAATAGTTTGACTAGCAATGCAAATACATTGTTAATCAGATGTTTCTGTTAAACGTTAAGAAACGTTATGTTTAACAAAAAGTAGAAGCTACTTTCAAATACATTTTTCAAAAATGTGTGCGCGCATGTGTGATGTAGGGGGTGGGTAAGCACAACTCACTTCTTGTCGGCTCCACTGTGGAGCTGGGGGAGAGGCTCCAACGCCTGCTTGAAGTTTTCACTACAAAAGAGACAGAAAGAGTTACACTGTTAACGTTCCCAAAAAATGAAAAGTTTGCTTTCTTAGGCCCAAATTGGGTTACATAGAGTTGAATCACTTCAATATCATTATTTAGGCCAACAAGAATAAATAAATATTAAATGTACGTATCTTACAGTAGGTAATATTTGCCCCCAAAAAAGTGCTTACGTCTTACGGCTGTATTACGTGGTTCTGACCCATGCCTGCCCTGGCGTTAAGTATTTGGCTTGTCCAATTACATTACTCTATTGTCAACTATGCTGCAATCCTCCATGTTTGTTTACATCGGTTGCTCAGTGCTGCTGTAGCGAAGCACTACGCTACCCTGCATGACAAACCCTCCCACTTTTTGAAAAGCTATGTCCCGCCTCAACCTCATTCTTTGTTCTCAGTAAAGACGTTAAAAAAAGAGCCATCCGACTTCCGTGAATGGGACCTTTTATGCAGACAGTCCACCAAACAGACAAATGGTGAATAGCTTGTTCAAGTCGACAAGCCTGGGTCTATGACACACACATGCTCCCGCATAACACAGAGAGCATGCAGGCATACACGCAGAAGCCCCACACACACACACACACACACACACACACACACACACACACACGCAGCCGCACACACCAACTAGTCACATTTACGTTACTTGGTGGTGGCTTATGAACAGGATGTGAAAGCAATCTGGTCCAGAGTGTGTGAGTGTGTGTGTTTGTGTGTGTGTATGTGTGTGCTGTGTGTCGGCTAGGACTGGTGAAAACAGTTCATGTGTGACACTCATAAATCATGGTGTGTGTGTGTGTGTGTGTGTATGCCTGTGACAGGGCTCGTCATATGTATATTGGCATCTTTAACCGTGTGCATGTGCAGGTGTGAACATGTGCTCACTTGCTGTCGGCGGTCAGGTAGCAGGCCACCGCGTCTCTCAGGGCCCACAGTTCCAGACGTGCCTGACGAAGACGGGGGGGGGAAAGGTCTGATAAATATAGACTCAGTGGTACTTCCAGAAGCTACAGGTAAAGCCCCTGCAAGTGTTGCAGGTTCACTACAAGGTCATATGGTATCACTCCGTATTGTGTCGTTTCTGAGAGAGAGAGAGAGAGAGAGAGAGAGAGAGAGAGAGAGAGAGAGAGAGAGAGAGAGAGAGAGAGAGAGAGAGAGAGAGAGAGAGAGAGAGAGAGAGAGAGAGAGAGAGAGAGAGAGAGAGAGAGAGACATTCATACCTGCATGGCTCCGTTTTTGCTGAAAGAGGGCACACAATGCATGAGACGACACATCTCTTCTGCGACCGAATCAACTATTTTGGATAGAATTCTGGGCACCAGCTCCTTGGAAATAGTGAAGACCTGTGTGCATGTGTGGGTTTGAGAGAGAGTGAAAGACAGTGAGAGAGAGTGAGTGAGTGATCAAAGGTGAATGAGAGGCAAGCGTAGACAGAAGTGAAATAAATAAGTAGAATAAGACAGAGGTTTCACATTTTACATGGAAAGCAAATGTTTAGGCTGCATGTTCAAACAAAAGAGAGAGACAAAAGCTACCAATGTGTGAACACATTATGCAAAGTAAACTGATGCGTTGTAATGAAACGCACTATTGATATCCACTCATTATAATTACTTTTTTTCTTTTATTTATCCAAAGACGTAATCAGATCAAGTAAAGCGTGGGGCTGCTGATGTGACGTTTAGCTGTAATCAGCAGCCGATTCCAAGTATTGCATAGAATTACAGATTCAATCATTCAGCCGTAGGTGGGGATGGTACCTCAGCGTGCACGGTGATGATGCTGACCAGTGCTTCCTTCAGGTAGTTCCTCACACCTGAGACAGAAGAAACATGTATGCTGAGTCCCAGAGCTGGGGAGAGATTGCCACTGATAGAAAGAAATAGAAGAGACAGCGATAATGTCCGTGAACCCCGTTGGTGTCCCTCCCTGTGTATGGACACTACTAGCGGATTCTGATTAGCCAAATACTGAACACTGATCACTATTTCTATGTGTGTCAGTGTGAGCCCCTAGGGCCCATTATATACTACTTAAAGACAGATAGACACACACACATATAGGTGTGTTTTCTTTGGCCATTTTAAATGTATATAAGGTAAACTCAAGTGTGAATCAGTGTGGAGTTGTGGCTATTCAACTGACTAACTCAACTCAATTGAAAGTATCATATCCTAAAATTGTGGTTTATCCACCTGTACTGTTCCTCTTTTGTTAAAAGCAATAATTAAAAATGCACACACGCAGGCTGAATTGGTAGAACACACATGCAGAAACAGACACACACACATACACAAAACTGACACATGCATCTCTCAGCCTCAACAACACATGTTCAAAACAAAGCAGAAAGAGGTCAGGAGTGTCCTACGGTGTGGTGTATGTGGAGCGGTGGTGACTCAGTGCAGCAGTGGCTTACAGCAACACATCAAAGAAGTCTCCTTCTTGACATGTGATGACAGGTAGGAACCACAACATAGCCCAGAAGTTCCCCGCCTACTAGACTCACGGATCACACTTTAGATTAATGTCTACACTTTTACGGCAGATGAGCTCAAATCTAGGGGAACAGGACATTTCACTTCCTTTCGCTTAATATGTTTTTGGCCCAATCACGTTGCTGTAGACGGGGGTCTGTAGGCGAGGGCCTGTAAGCACGTAATAGCCAAACTCAAACTCCGCCAGCGGAAAACTGCATGAAAGTATCTGTAATGGTTTCAAATCAACATCATGTCAGACCGTCCACTGTAGAAACACACTCAATTACAGTCTTCCAGAAAGCTTCTTTCACTCGTGCACATGAGTTTCAAATATCTCCGTAATCAAACAGGAAATAAGGCGTAACTCCGCCCCTTATATTTCTTGTTACCGGCCCAGGCTCTGTGCCATCTTCTGCTATAGTAGAGCTGCTGAATCAGAGATAACCCGCCTACTTATACTTTTACAGGATCATTTCTGAATTAACTTTTGTTTTAGTTTTTTTCTGGGATGATACACCCAGAGTTTTTCAAACCGTGGGTCGAGACCCATAAGTTGTAGCAGGAGGGCCACATGGCATGCCTACATAACTTGTCTGTCTCATTTGATCTTTGACCAATGACTGAAGACTGAAAATGGGAATTACTGTACAATATTAGGGCTGCAACCATTAGTGGATTAATCATGTAGTCGATGGACAGAAAATGAATCAAATCTCATTTTGATAATCGATTAATCGTTTGAGTCATTTATCAATAACAAGTACCAAACATTTGCTGCTTAATGCTCCAGAAATATTTGGTTCATGGTTTAGTCAGTTTAGTTTTAAGACATTTAAGACATCACTTTGGACTCTTGTGATGGCATTTGCTTTCATTTATTACATTTTCTAGACTAAATATTTAATCTGTTGTGAATAAATATAATAGTGATTCATCTATTAATCTGAAAAAAAATCGTTGGATAAATTGTCTATGAAAAATAAACGTTAATTAATTAATTGACTATGATGTTTAAGGCGTTGGTTTCAGCCCTAATCTCCCATTCTATCTTTACCACGACAGAAAATTTTATTTCTAAATGAAGAAATTAACTTTCATGGTAATCTGTGATGGTAATCAGAATGTAGTAGTTATTTTACTGCCCAAAACATCTGGGCCATCTGTCCCTTCACAGGCAGTTTGGGAAGCCCTGCCCTAGCATACCTGTAGGTGGCTGGCAGTCCCTCCAGTCAAAGTACCCGGCGTAGATGCCCGGCTCCAGGGAGCCCACGATGGGGTCTGACTTCCTTTGGATGTAGGCGTCAAACAGTGTCTTGTCCAGTTCCCGCACCGCGTCCCTGCTCGCCTGCTCCAGCGGCAACAGACATGGTGTTAGTGTGCATTAGCGCGCTACTTGCCCTCCGACTCCCTGTGCATTAACATTCACTGAACGCTGGCTCTTTAATGCAGCATAGAGGACGAGCTTGAAACGAAGACCTTTTCATCCATACGGCTGCCTGCTAGAAGTGTGTGAGGAACCCTAAGCCAACATTAATAAACACATCTGAATTGTGAGTGTTGCAGCAGAGCAAGAGAATGGTCATTGTAAATAGAGGATAAATCCATGGATGAACTATCCAAACTGCAGCATGAGTTAAGGTCAAGATAGTGATAAAACAAATGTTCAAATAATAAAGTATAACTAATTAAACTAAATTGCATCAAGTAGCATCAATCACGTGACCATCAAATTGACTCAAGACAAAATATGTGAGGTTGATTCCGCTTATACCACAGCAACCATCAATGATAAGATATTAGTTACTTACCATTAGTTATAATATCTATAATTTTATTGGGTTTATATCGACTAAATCAGCTGAAATTAAAATATGTCGGTCCGGATCTTGATTCTGAGTGGCTTGAAGCCATTGTAAAATACTGTATAAAACACACACCTGTGACCACGTAACATTCATTTTTAGTATTATTGCGATGCCAATTTCTAAGTATGCTAGCTGTGTTGCTTAACAACACCTTTGCTGTTTAGAGGAACTATATTGCTTGGTGGAATAATTATGATTTGTTTTCAATAAATTAACATAAAATATATATGTTTCTGTTTATTTTATGAAGTCTTACTAAGTGATCTATAGTTACCGTTTTAGTAACCATTTTTATAAAAGCAATAAGCCACTTGAGGCCGTGCTTTATACTGATTTTAGAACAGCCTAGGGGGCGTGGTTATGCCCGATGCAGAGCAGTGTCTCGTGGCTTATTGATGAATTCCATAGTGCTTTGACCATATTGTTTATGCGTTGTCAAGGAAACATCTGGTTGATATATTTTATTTTTAATGTTGGATTTGTAGTGCATTGATTCAGCACTATTAAAAGGCAGAGGTGCCCCGTTGTTGAAAAATAATGTACACCCTTTGTTATTGACCAATTGGGATCAAGTACTTAACAATGTTGTTAAAATAAAATAACTACTTTCAAATAAATCATTCAAGCTTTTACCAGAAGGCCAAACAGACACTCTCAGTTTTGCTGTGCAATTCATCACCTATTAGTCATAAGGTTTGAGTGTGTGTGTGTATGTATATGTGTATCTGTATATGTGTATGTGTATATGTGCATGGATCAGAGTCAATGAGCATATTTTGAGAGAAAAGAAATGGGAGTTGAAGATGAGTGGAAATGAGTTCCACCTGACCTTTAGCTCAATATGACTTAAATGACAGTACTATTGATGCCCATGCTGGGCAGAGCGATGCTATCACACAGGCAACATACATAGCAACATCACACAGAGCGGTGGAGCATTTCTCACCAATCTAAACCAAACTGATTTACACGAAGCACCAGTCGCATCGATGCTCCAAATGCAAACGGCGGATCAAACCAACTGGTGTCATCACAAATGCGTTTTTGATCCATTTTTTTCACTATACAAGACGAAAGACTCAAGTTCATCTGTGGTCAATTCAACCTAATTGATCACTCACTAACCCGTGTGATCTTCTCTGTGCCTGTGAATCCATGCTTCTCAAAGTGCTCGGCCAGGTTGATAAAGGTGTGTCTCTCCAGGTACTGGCAGTTGCTGAGGATGATCAACAGACGCTGTTCCTACACACACACAAAGGGGGGGAAGATGATGCAACTAATACGTATTTCAAAATCTATTTTTATTGCTTTGTTGATATATAGGTTTTACATATATAGAGATCGAGAGAGAGAGAGATCGAGAGAGAGAGATCGAGATCGAGAGAGAGAGAGAGACACACACACATACAAAGGCACAAACAGATGGGCCGGAGAGCTCAGATTTACAGTGACATTGACATGCTTACTCTACAAACTAGGGCTGACCTCTCATAGTCTACTAATTAGTCCCAATAATGGATGCGCGCCAGGAGGAACGCCAGATATCAACCCTAACCCTGAGGTGGGGAACTAAAGACACAATCACCGGTATAAGCACTGTGTGTCTAGCGGCGTACACCTGCCAAGGAGACTGTCAGGCAGCAGCACTTCTCTCTATAAAGTCATCGTTTGTTCCATATGTCTACACAATAGGCAAATTACTAAGTACCCTGCGCTAAACAAAAGCCAAACTAAAATGCAATTTAACCGCACAAGTCTCACGTTTCAAAATGTCCCCAACAGTGGGTGTAACGCACATAGACTGTATAAAATACATTCAAACTGACTTTCGATCTGTGTAAATTGGTGGATTCTGGCAGATTTTATTTTCCCGCACCATAAAAACAAACACTTTTGTAGGCCCTAACCCTGGGCCTACACGTTGAGAATTGGACAGTTTATTCGATTAGAGTTTAGGGGTATTTCTTGCATCCTAATGATAACTATAATTAAATGTAGAAAACAAAATATACCTCAATGGTTAATATTTAACACCACACTTGTGACTCATGACATTTCTTAAATATGAAAAAATAATAATTGTATGACTAATAATCTACCTAATAGTCTGGATGAATTGCTTTCAGTTGACAAACGAAATTGTAAGTCAGGGACAGCCCTACTACAAAGGTTGAACATAAAAATTGAAGGCGGTGAGGTGAGCAACCATGGTGTGCAGTCGGAGTCTCATACCTTCACAACATGGGTTGGCTGGTGCTATCACCCCGTTAGACTACGAGACCACGGGGAAGCCCCCACCTTGATCAACTTCCCTTTACCAGAAACACCATATGCCCCAATGTTCCCTCCCCCACCTTCCTCCGGCACCCTTCGCTCAGCCTCTACGTCTAACATCAATTACACGAAATGCGACGATCAGGAAACACAAACCAAAGCAAACTGAAGAGGAACCCCCAGAAACTCACCGGAGTGGGACTGAATTCCTCCTGAGTGCTGCTGAATGTGTTCGGAGAGGCATGGTCGACCGACACACTGATAGCACGCACGCACACACACACACACACACACACACACACACACACACACACACACACACACACACACACACACACACACACACACACACACACACACACACACACACACACACACACACACACACACACACACGAATGAGTTCAGCGTTAATTAGATTGTCATGGGATTCTACTGCATTCAAATGTACATATGAATACAGCTTGGACAGGGATATACACGGGCACTCACTGTGAGCTGTCGCAGTCTGTCTTCATACTCAGCTGCTCCAGGCAGCTGATGAAGGCCTGAATTCAACACATGGGACACAGTAGTCATTTGAATGGCAGGACATGTTCATAAAAGCGTGCTTCTTTAGTTTTCAACCAGTCTCACGAATCAATGAGATCCGTTTGTGACTCGCCTTTTTATTGATCACCAAGCGGTATGTCTTCAATAGGAATCCCCTTAAAAGACTATGGGTGTGTTCCAATCGCCTAAGGAGAGCTGCCTACGTAGGACGCGGCCGGCAGGCAGCTCATTTAACGAATGGGACGCATTCGATGTCATCCTGTATGCGTGGCTAGGGAATGAGGAGGGGGGCGGAACGGCCTACCTTCATGATAACCACACACAGCTCTGATGCACGGTCCTGGGCCAGATCTAGCTGGAGAACCTGCAGAAGACACAAACACAGTTACACATTGACCAGACACTCTATGAGTTTAGAACGGGGCTGTTCCTGACCTAAGGCATGATATAAGAGTCGGATGGTACATATCCATGTGACTTGGGCTCCACCCTAACTATTGGATATTTGCCGCTTTGTTCAACGATTTTGAAGCTTTGTTAAAATTCATTGAAGAGTCAAGAGACGGTTGCTCATGGCGGTGTAAAGTTGAACATGACGAAGACAGGATGATTAGTTCAGAAGATACTCCAAACCATCTCTGGTTATCTTACGTTGATCTCCCCAGGTTTGGTTTCCATGGGCTCTTTGAGTGACTGCAGCATCTGGACCATGCACAGTTCAAACTGGGCGGGCTGCGCAGGACAACAGGCAGAAAGAACATTGAACAGGGAGGACATTAATAACGTCTTGCTATCAATATACCACAGATTAACAGAAACAGCATAGCATTTATCTTATAATTTATTTTATAATCTATAATTTTACCAATATGTCAGTATTAGTAGTAACTTTACAATAAAATGTAATCAACATTTCTTTAAATGAAAAGTGTTTCAACACTGAGATGTTGAAATGGTGGTCAACCCTGATATCAATTATGGATTTCAAATAAATGCAGTACAAAATAAGATCTAAAGAACTGTACTACACGGCAAATAAATGTATTTTATCATAATGTGATGACAAAGGCATTATTAACTCATTCAGTTTGTCAAGAATAACAGGCCTTATTCTAATGCATTCGCTGGTTATCACGGTTTCCTCTTGATAAAGAATGGGTTGTCTGATGTGGTGGGGTGACCTTACCAGGCTGGTGAGTCCCTCATTATCAACAACCCAGTCCTCTTTCTCAGCAAGCTTCTTCACATCTGAAGAGAGACAACAAGAACAAACCACCACAAATGTATTTTTACAACATCCGATCCACTTCACTTTAAGTCATGGATAAAGTTTCCAAACAATACACGTGGTTCGATTGTACGTCTTTATACGCACACATGCACATATACATGTGTAACGTATGCACATATAGTAATACATCTAAATATATCACTCTGATGCAAGACAACCAATAGCCTTTACGACATGGGGTTAACTCATTTTCTGTAATATTTTAACCATTCGCTTTTATTATTAACTCTTTAATTAACCAATAGTTCTGTAACCAACAAGCCGCTGAGCCCAATTCGCAGGGCCACACGCCATGGAAAAGCAGGGAATTCAGTATGGCATTGTCGCAAAGCCATAGCAAATAGAGCCTCTAACGTAGTCATGTCACTCAACACTTCTGTCTCTCATTTTATTTTATTTTTTTACAAATGATCATTTATCATATGAAGGTGTGGCCGCCCCTCACCCTCGGTGGTGTGCTGCAGGGTGACCAACAGGCAGTGCACTCTCAGGTCCAGCAGCAGGTCCTGGATCACCTGCAGCAGATCGTTGGGGATTTCCAGTGTAGCCAGAGCATCATGGCAACATCTGGAGGGAGAAGAAGTTAGAGAGCGAGAGACGTCAATGAACCAACTCTCTGTTGGTTCATTGAGCTAAAGTCAGATAAATGGCTAAATCTCTTAAAGGGTAAGTAAAGCCCCAAATCACTTATTTCCGTTGAAAACGGTTCCGAGTGTTGGTGAACATTTCAGTGTTATTTAGACAAAATCTAAGCCAACGTTTTTTTAAATGGGGGGAAATCCCTTTTGAATTCAAGAAGTCTTCTCCTTCCGGCTAAAAAGGTTTTTCCAGAGCCATTAGCTGTGCACCCTAGCTCAAGCTCATCTGCTCCTATGGCATCCAATGTGTCCGTTTTTTCTATAACCTTTATGACTGTAATAACAGTCATAAACAGCTGCTTCATAAACGACTGCTTTATAAAAAAAAATAAACGTATTCATAGGCAGAAGTTCTCCAGCTTAAATGAGGATTTACTTACCATTTAATGACAAGTATGAACAATCGCAAAATGTGTTATTTTTGTAAAACAAATAAATATTGGAGGGATAGATGAGGTATAGGTGAAACAGAAAAGCAACTATATGGCTGTTTCCATGCAGTGGTGGTGGTGACGTACCTGACGGTGTGTATGACCTGCGTCACCCAGAGGCCCGTGAGATCCGTCTTGTTCTCCCAGCCTCCGTAGAGACCCAGCTCCCCTGGGGGCAGCGTGGCAGGCAGAAGGGCCCCCCGCACAAGCTTCACCAACCGGTGGGTCAGTTCCTCAATCATTTTCTACACACACACCCATAGACGCACGCACACACACACACACACACACGTTTGGCTGTGTTTGTTATAGAAACAGGCGATGTAGAGAGAAACTGAACATGCTTTGGGAATTAATATTTTCAAAGTACAACACACCTTAAAATCATTCTGTCTTTGCCGAGCATTCTTCTTGGACCTCTCCACTTGGCCAGACTTCTCTCCGGTCTGCAAACAGTTTCAGGGTGTGAACAGGATGCCAATATAAAATGTATAAGTCATAGCAGGGTGGACACAACTTGTACCACTGATTAATTCCAGTCAGGTTTGCCACACTATCAGCATGTGCAGATGTTAACGGCATTACTACATGGAACTGTGCCATAATTTCCTTCCATGAGCCGCACGAGCCTTTGGTCCATTATCACATGACAGAATGTGTTGGGTTATGGTCTGGTAGTGGCTTGTTGCTTGCAAGGTAGACGGCTATTGTTTTCACTCCTCACACTGGGCTTGTGCTTTAAATAGTGTGTCTCATTGAACATACTGATTGGCCATTCATCATTTACTGACTAAATATTTAATTCACTCATTCGTTCATCGCCTTCCCATTGGTTGAGTCTGGCATGGATTTCTTCACAGGAATTAAGACGCTTGGGCCTCACCTCACTGAAGAGGCTCCCGTTGACGTAGGAGATCCAGAGCTTCCAGAAGTTAGGCAGCTGACTGATGACCACATCCGACAGCTTCTCCACAAACTGCACCTGCTGGGGGGTCTCAAAACGCCAGGCTGTGGCGCGCATACAGGCGCACACACACACATCAATTTTTTTTACAAAAATACAAACCTGTGCTGAATCTTTACAGTATACTGTGTATGTCAGCTATGCAGTACAGTACAGTGGGTATTTGTACCCAAACACAAAGTCTGCAAACAGGTACTCACTGCTGGGGCGTGGCGTACGCAGGCTGCCCCCCCTCTTCAGCGAGGCCGTGTGGCTCATCCTCAGAGCTGAGGGTCGAGTATCCCCGTCAAGGTCCAAAGCCCCGACACCCACTGAGTGAGTGAGAGAGAGAGAGAGAGAGAGAGAGAGAGAGAGAGAGAGAGAGAGAGAGAGAGAGAGAGAGAGAGAGAGAGAGAGAGAGAGAGAGAGAGAGAGAGAGAGAGAGAGAGAGAGAGAGAGAGAGAGAGAGAGACAGACACACACAAAGTGAGACAGACAGAGACAAAGACACAGGATGGCGTTAATACTTATTTGAGAAGTGAACTCGCAGCAATAAGATAACATACTTTGGATATCAAATAATCAAATATCTCCATTTCATAACTCCACATTCCTGGCTGAGCCTCGGCAGGCTTTCACACCAAACAGACCTCCCCAGGCACTCCCCACCTCTCTTTATTTGTCTTCTGGTCCGGCCTCTCCTCTGGCCAGCCGCTGAGAGAATGTCCCGCTGTTTCCACCCTGAGGCTAGGAGGGGAGGCTAAGGGGGAGCTGGGCTGTTTGTGCACACCGGGGGGTCAGCCGGGTTTTGGATCGCCCTCGCTGGGCTCCAGGAAACATCTGACCCTATCCCGTTCACTAAGCAAGGTGCAGCAAGTCGCCACTAGATGGCAATATAAGACCGCATGGTATAACAACACTACATGGCCTAATCCCAACAGCAAATCCCACTCCCACCTTAAATGTCCCCCCTCCCCTCCCAGTGGAATGATTCCCAAGAAAATAGCACCTAGAGGAAATGCATTAATGGTGAAGCAAAAGCAAAACTCCTACATTTGACTACCCAGCAAATGAAAGCTAAAGGAGCCGGGCGCGCTGCACTGCACACACCGCCTACATATCCTTATTGCAACCCCAGCGTCAAGCGGCTCCCCCTCTCCAACACACAAGTCACTCGCACTCATGCACAGCGCGCCGGTGAGTCACTGACACTTGAATATGCACACATTGGTGTTGTGAAATACCCAAGCCAAATGGGTTCGCAATGAGGTCGTTTTCTTTGTGCTCCAGTCACACGCATGCAAATGTGATTTCTGAAAAAAACCCAAAGTGAGTCAGGCTAAAGAGCAAGATACATTCTCTTTGTTGAGGGGCAATACAGACACACGTAAGAGAGTGCAGACACACATCACCACATAAACCCATGCACAGGCGACCCCATTGGGGGGACAATACAGTCCTCTCATTCCAGGAGCAGCTCTTCTGCTCTTTTTACAGGCCTGAGAACTGCTGTTGATCCAGGTGTCGGAGGGCTGAACATGGCGTCCTCGGTACTAGCAAGTCTGTGCATGTGCATAGATTTGGTGTGGGGGTGAATCTACAACGTGCGCAATGTTCTGTGGGTGTGGGTGTGTGTATGTGTGTGTGTGTGTGTGTGTGTGTGTGTGTGTGTGTGTGTGCGTGCGTGTGTTCTATTGCACTGGAGTATTGATCGATTTACATTTGAACTTATCTCATTGCTTCTATGTACGTGTGTAAAAAAGGAGCCTCTCTCTTTGCAGACTTCCTGGTGCTGATGCTCCTCTGCAGGGTGGTGGGCTTCCTGTTCCCCAAAAGGTCATCAACCCCAAACACACACGCATGCCTACTTTCTGCTTATACACACACATGCAGATAGGCACACACACATCCCCCAACGTAGTTTGTATACACTTTCTATCACAGCCAATAGATAACCAAGATTCTACCCCCCCCCCCCCCCCCCCCCCCCACACCGGGTTTGTATATACAATCACTGGCAACAGCGATACTAAGCAATACTCAACCTTTCTCCCTCGCACACACCTTAATAATTTGTTAATTTATTGGTAATAATTAACAGATTCATCCCAGAGTGGTGCGCGCTGAGCCCTTAACTGTGACCACCTGTTGCTCCGACATAGCGTATCAACACCGGGATCAGTGTGCATTGACAAAGTTATTTTCCTACAGACACAATTTGCCACTAATTGTATTGACCTTGGCAGGCAAGCCGTTGTACAGGAAATCAGATCACCACAGTGTATAATTGAATCGGGCACGGCCAGATTGCCATAACAAGAGTGCACACGATGGAAGCATTTAGAGACACTTCGGAAGCAACTCCAGGCCCGCTCCACTTTCCTCACATCCCACATTCAGGATTTACATTCAAACAGAGACAGATGGACCCAGGAGGCAGGGCAGCTAACAGGGCTGCAGAACAGGATCTGAACAACACCGCCTTATCCTCTAGCTACACCTGCACTGAATTCAAAGAGAGCATGCTTCTACATTTTAGAAATTTGCTTCACACAAAGATATTCAGGGCTTCTGTCATCAAGATAATAAAATCTGGCTACATTTATCTGGTCATTGTCTCTCGCCACAATGTAAGAAAATTGTCCCCAATGGATGAAAGACAATATATATTAATTTGTAAATCCTTTCTCTGCTTTTTAAAGCAGGCTTGGGGGGAGAGGTTGGGTAGATGGTTGTTGTACAAGAATGAAGAGCAAAGAGGGAGAGAATGCAGGTGGCTGGGGGTGAGAAATGAGCGCCCTCTGTAAGAGCGGGCATGGCAGGGTGATAACATAGGAGTGTTGTGTGTGTTTGTGTGTGTGTGTGTGTGTGTGTGTGTGGTTTGAGAGGTGGGTGGATGTGGTTTCTAATGGTGGGTATCCGTGGGCTGCTCAGGTTGAGGGATGTTCCTGAGAGCGTTTTTCTGTACCCGAGGTAGGGGAGATGGATCGGGGAAAGAGGGCTAGTGGTGGGAGGGTAGGGGGGGAAGGAGGGGCGAGGAGGGACAGTGCGGTAAACAGCTACCAGGTGTGTATGTGTTAGAGGAAAGAGGGTCCTCGTCTGAACAGCGTGACAAGAGAGGGGACAGGAGACAGCTGCTGCAGAAAAAAAAACCGGTGGGAGGAGGCTACCAAGAAGACAAAGACAAGTGTGCCTCTGCTTGTGTCTGTGCACGTGTGTACATGTGTGTGTGCACCAGGGTAGGAAATTCACTTTTGTTTTTAATGGGCTTTTTTTGCCCTTTTGTAATTCATTTTGGGGCATTTTGGATAATTTCCAGGGCAATAAGATCGAATGTTGGGGAAGACGCATGACAGACCAATATTCAATGACTACAATTAAAAAATTTATACAAACGGAATAGCTTTTCAAATTATATATAACATATGTTACGGGGGCATTTAAAAGCACCCGTCATCCCATTTCTTTACAAAATGACAAATTCTTAGGGGCAAAATGCCCCAAACCGCCATCCATTTTAACCCTGTCATGCATGTTTGTGTGCACATGAGAGCTAGGTTTGTACAAAGTGGCCGACATCGCCCGAATATATGTTCAGTATGTAAGTAAGTTTGTAATCTGAAGATTAATTTGACTGTTTATCGTGCAGCAGAAGGCATGTGCAGACCAAGGGGGCCTGTCCCCGGACATGATAAGCAGGGTTTGTTGGAACTGAGGCAGCAGCAGCAGCAACAGCAGTGAGCGAGCGCATCAGCACAGCTGATCAATCAACCTGGGCCCCGGAAACTACTGTTAGCCTTAGCATCTGACATGTTTATATTCCACCTCCACTATGTGAGCCAGCCACCCACAGAGCACACACTCTGCACGTACGTATGAGTCCGTGTGTCGCACTACGTCGGGTAGGTAGTTGTGTGTGTGTGTGTGTGTGTGTGTGTGTGTGTGTGTGTGTGTGTGTGTGTGTGTGTGTGTGTGTGTGTGTGTGTGTGTGTGTGTGTGTGTGTGTGTGTGTGTGTGTGTGTGTGTGTGCGCGCGCGTGTGTGTGCGTGTGTGCGTGTGTGGGCTGGGGAGGGGGGGTGGGTTTATGGCTGGATTATCTCTTGGTTCTTTCCTGAACAGACAGTTTCACATCCACATTTTTCCCACTGGTCCGCTGATTCAAACAGAGAAACATCTTAATTGGGGTTAATTGCTCCAATTCATCTGTACGGCCACATTTCATGTGCGTGCGCATGTGCATATGTGTTTGTATGTGGTAACATGCCAGGCCATGTAACCCAAATCCAAGTTAACCCCCTCCCCAACCACATCAACACACACACACACACACACACTTTCATCTTATCCAGTCGTTGGTAAGAAAATAAACATGCTGTGGCCTCTAGCAGCACAGGCATGGCGAGGGGAAAAAGAGCAAGCGAGCGAGAGAAAAAGGGGGATGACAGAGTGGGGAAGGAGGGAGGTCAGAAGAGAACCACTGCAGCAGAGAAGCAGCTGGGGTGCGGCACGCTGAGCCAGAGCGAGATTCACATGACACTCAACACTGATGAGAAATGCTAAATAGGGACTTTACATTCTGAGGGTGAGTCAATTCCAGTGTGTATACGTGTGTGTGTGTGTGTGTTTATAGTAAGTCACCTCTTTGGCCAGTGATAAACTCGTCCCTGCAGTTCTGCAGGAGCTGCAGGATCCACTTGTGCTGAGCGTAGATGCATTGCCAGGCGGGGTCGCCCGGAGCATGGAGGTCAGACAGGTACCTGCACATGCACACACACACAGAATATCACAACCAATTACAAAACGACAAAAAACCCACTGAAAACTATGCTATCGGTTTCTCCCTGCCCTTTTGGCGAGACCTCAGGAAAAACACTTCAAACATCCCATCTCCTCGCATCCCAGCCCCAATCATCCCCTCAGCCGGTGTTTACGTCCCGGGCATCCCCCCAGTGAGCCGTGGGACGCGGGGCTGAGTCACTCCCAGGGCTGCGGCTTGGCTCCGGTCGCCCGCCGCCGCAGCCTCTGCGAGCTCGCTCATTTGTTCCTCGTTAGGGGCCGTCCTTCAAAGTCCTTGCGTAGGGACGCAGGCATGCAGAGGCAGGCCTTACATGTGTTGTGCGCTCACGTGCGCACGGGGTACGTGCACGTCCATCACTCCACCCACCCACCCGCCCAACCCGCCAACCCACTCACGCCACAAGCAGAGTAAACAGGAGCCCCGTGGGCGTTCAGAGACGCGCTAAATGCGCCGGCATGAAAGACGGGCCGTGCGGTCGATAGACGCTCTCTCTCTCTGTTCCCGATGGATCGCTCTCAACAATAATAAACCAGCCCAGAGACCGCAACTATGGACGGATAACGCTCTAGAAAACTAGAGCGTGAGAGGAAAGTAGAAACAGAAAAGACAGAACATGAGAAAGAAAGACGAGAAAGAAAGGAAAAAGTGAAATGAACGGAAAGAAAACGTGAAAAGACAAAGAAAAATGCAGGAAGAAAGAAGAGAAAGACAGGAGACTGAAAGAACAGAAGGTTGACAGGATCAGTAAAGACCCAGGGACAATGGAAAGGTGGAGTTCAGAGAACAAGAGGGTCTTTAATGGAATAGTAAGTAGGAGTTGTAAGGATACACTAGAGTCAAGTAGTTAGAGCGATGGCCAACTGGGTTAAAAATATGTTCACCGCGTCCTGGCACTACAGCATGTATTGCTGGGCCTCAGAAAAGACAGAATGTAACATGAGCAGGGATGTGTGAATATTGTTTCCTGTTCCAGATGCGTCTCCACAGTCTCTTTATGAAGCTAGACGTGTTCTGTTTACATCGATGGAGAGAGCATATGCGTGCAGAGACCTGATGTATCTCTTCTGGTCATGAAGGGTGGACGGGGTCTCCAACAGTTTCTCCAAGAGGAGGCTCCTCAGAGCCCCGATCCTCGTCTCCACTTCAGCGTACACTAAAGGGATACACGGGAAGTCATGATAGAGTTTAATGAAAGGCAGGCAGTTGGGATCTTTTTGTAGGTCTTTTGTAGGCTGGGATCATTCGGGAAGAAACAAGAACAAATGATAATACTGAAAATAAATAATAATAGCATTGGTAAAACGGGTTCACCTTTTTTGAAAACGGGGACCTCAGTGTTTCCAAACAGAGATTTGGCTTTCTCGTAGTCGTTGATCACCACATCGTAATCTCCCTGGGAAAGAACAGCATTGTGACTGGATATTGCAATCTTTGGCTGGTAAAGACCATTTTATTATTATTATCTTTTTTTTGTACTAACAAGCAACTGTGATCACTTTTCATTTCAGCCTCTCTAGCCCCACCTAATGGATGACAAATACCTTTAGATTTTTTTGGCCCAGTGCAATACATTTCAGGTAGCATTGTAAATTATTTCCAGGGCAATTTTATCCAATATTTGGATAGTTTTGAAAAAGAAATCTAGACCCACAGATACAGAGTAAAATACCAATAATAAGTTATTGATTCACGGGGGCATTTAAAAGCCTTTTTCATCCCAATTTGGGGGCAGTTATATTTCCTTTGGGGCACACTGCCCCAAGCCCCCATTAAAATCAGACCCTGGTGTGCTTAGTTCTGTGTGTGTGTTTACCTTCTGGATATTGCGCTCTATGTTGAGTGGCAGGTTGAAAAGGAACTTGAACCTCTGCAGGACGTTGAGGGCGTTGCGGGTGGAGTCTGCTTTGTCCTTCCGTCCCAGAACCTCCTGGAACAGAGTGTCCGCAGTGTCGCTCGCCCCTACCAGACAGAGCAACAGACACAGAGAGAGAAACAGAGACAAAGAGAAACAGAGTGAGATAAGAAGACAAAGAGAGACAGAGAGAGGGACAAAGAGAGAGCACGAGAGAAAAGTAAGCGAGTGACAGAGGAGGCACAGAGTAAACAAGGGGCTGGGAATTGTATGTGTTGGGTGACGGTAGGTGAGGAGGAGAAGAAGAGAGGAGGGGGGTACTGCAGAAATAAACATGGCCACCATATTTCCCTCCTGAAATAGGGGCTCTCTGGTTTTCCTCCTGATGATCTAGACTGTCTGACCCGGGAGACAGACTGAGCCACAGAGCACCATGATGACGGCTATCTCTGACAACCGCCGCCTCGGCCGGACCGCACTATGCACGCTACGCCTCCGCTTTGTGGGTGGCCTGTTGCGCGGTGGGGGGGGGGGGGGGAACCCCCAAGAATAAATTGTTTCAATCAAACCACCCCGTCCCCTATAAGGTGAAGCTATACAGTGAGAAACAGAGGGGGTGAGGAGAAAGACGACTAGTTAACATTTCTCGTGCAGGGCATGACAGACGAGCTGTCATGAGGTTGAGATTTGGCCGGGGCATGCTGTGTGATTGGCTGATTGGTGTGTTTTGATGTGTGTGTATGTGGCTTGAGGTGGGCGGTGAGGACCCACATGACTGTGGCGGGTGGGATGAAAAGCTGTGTCCTGCCGGGGAGGTTTATTTACCCTAGACCCAGGGAGGAGAAAGAACCAGCTTTATTGACCCTCCGTTACGGCAGTCACATAAAGGGCCGTGTATACCATTAGATGGAAGGGGACAGGATCTGCTGACATCCAGCTCTGTGTGCAGCCAAAGGACGTTAATAATGTGTGTG
Organism: Lota lota; assembly: GCA_026745465.1. Lineage (NCBI taxonomy): Eukaryota > Metazoa > Chordata > Actinopteri > Gadiformes > Lotidae > Lota > Lota lota. Next base: position 723,906 of record JACYXH010000103.1, on the reverse strand, counting down.
TGTGTGTGGTGTGAGATTCTAGTGGGTTGAATCGAAGAGGTAGAAGTTATGGTGCTTGAACAAACCGTACCTTCCTATACTTTCAAGTGTTAATTCATTAAGATTATCAAACACCATCTCTTTTTCTTGCCGGCCTTTTATTCCATAATAGCCATTCAATGTATTTGTACAGAGTATAGTATTATTCGCCTATATAAAGATTTCCATAGGCAGTGGGAGCAATTGCTAGCTTATATGCAAATGGCAAGCAAAGAAATACAACTGAAAGGATGTATCTACCATGTGGCAAGAGAATCAAAATTTGTGAATTTGAAAGTTAAGAAAATGTTTGAAGTTGCAGCAATCAGCAGAATGGATAACTTTCAAGAAAGGAACTCTGGGCTCTGCATCAGGAAAACAAAGTGATATAGACGAGGATGTGTATGTATGAATGTACTATTTAGGACAAAAGAACCCAGTTATTTTGTACCCAGAACCTTTTTGAAGAGATCCACCCGCCAGCTGCTGGCATCATGAATGCCTGTTTGTCCCGAGACTAAAGAGAGTTTCTATGCCTTCTCCAGGTTGGGCTTTTGGAGAGATGGGATTCTTACTGTTGAGGACGTTTTCGAGACGCTGGGTCATGGATCCCTCCACCTTCTCCGTGCCGTCTGACTCCAGCTTCTGGTGAATCGCTGAAACACAAGTCCCTATTATTCAATAATCAGCTGGGAATAAACATGAGCATAACTGTAGGCATTCATAAACGTTGTGTGTGGGAAGCAGAGAGAGTAGGTCATATTAAAAACAAATATTACAACAATTATTTTGACGGCTCTCTTTGTGTTCTGAAGCAAATCCCCACACTGTCATGCCAAATTCCGCTATGCATTCAGCTATTCCGGAACAATTTTAATTTCGGCAAGTGAAGGTAAAACAATAAACATCTCCTGCCCCGGTGGTTGATGGTAGATAACCTCCACCCCACCACCACCCCTCCACCCCCAAAGATCTCAAGACGCCTGGAGACACTTCCGTCAGCCAACAACCCCCCCCCCCCCCCCACCCCCGTTCCGTGCCAGTTTCCCACATGACTCTGGACCAAAGCCCGTCTCTCTCCTACTAGAACCACACGGCCTCCTGGGTTCACCTGATGCCTGCCGTCCAACCACAGTCAGCACACAGGGGTTTTCAACATGCGGCACTCAGAGGTTGCTGGCCCTATGCGATACAGAGGAGAGCTGAGAGCCAAAAGTGATGCTAAGAGGGGACATGTGACTTTACAGGAAGGGAGGGAGGGGGAGAGAGAGCAATGGAGAGCGAGAGCGGGAGAGAGACCCTGGCTGTCCATATGAATAAATAAACCAAGTGCAGTAGTGGGGGAGGCGGAGACGGGCAGTAGTGGGTTTATTGACAGAGTGAAGGAGGACTGGAGGAGGTTTGGGAGGCCTGCTCAACTATGTACTAAACACATACCTGTAGATCCAAGAAAAAAAACACACGCGATGACTATCTTCTTCTTTCAGTAATGCCATTACAAACTAGGCACGGAAATCTGACACGGAAAAACATCCCTATCGCTGTCTTTATTCATATTTCTTATATTGTATATTATACATTTGCTGCCCATTTTGTGTGTGCTGTTCTCGCCTATTTCCACCCACACACTGGGGTTGATGTCGGCACGCAGACGAGTCATTGTGTTGGTTGTCCGAGCAGAGCCTACATACCGTGACACTTATATGGACAACTCCTTGGCCGATGCTGTCACTGTTTACAGGGAAGCAAAAGTGTTCCCAGACCCGAGACCTGGATGAGGGAAGGGGGGTCTTTAGGCTCTGGCTTAGCTTCTGACATTTTACAGTCTTGACATTAGCGATGTGCTAACTTGCTATTGTTAACATTCTAAGCAGTTTGTGTGACTGGCTACCTAGTGTGACGCTATGTGTTGGGTTAAAGTAGCAGCCAAGTGACAAACGACAAAAGGAAATCGACTGCTCACGTAAGATTTAATCACGTTTCAATACATCTTTCCTTATTATTTTTACGATATATATGGTTATCATTCATTATTAATTCAACGGTACGGTTCAGCTGCGCACCGAATCGTGAACCCTGCACTGTACGATCCTATACAAATACATGTATCAGTACACCTCTGTAACAAACCGTCAGCTAAACTGGGAGAATTGTGTTTTGCGCATTCAGCATTGGTGTTGGGGAAATCAACAAGAAGGAGACCGAAGAATTCTGTATGTACGTATGCACTGCCACATCTTACAGGTTGGAGCCTCAAGAAAAGCTACTAAAGGAAGGGATCAGCAGAGACACTAGAGCCCCCACCCTTCTCAGTCCTGTCTAGTCTCTGTGGAGCAGTCAGACGACGTGTAAAGAAGGGTCCGTTTATACAGGGGAAAAAAGGGATCCAGGCCACTGTATACAGATGCATAAAATAAAAAAAGAAGAGACACACACACACACACACACACACACACACACACACACAATCTCGGTCTCAGTCCCTCTCGGTAGGTCTGCTTCTTGTCTGCCGCCCCCCACCCCCCCCCCTTACCACCATCCCCACTCCCCTGCCAGCTGTGTGTCCTCTGCAAGCGGTCACACACGCATCCAGAAAAGGGGGGAGGAGGGGAACGGGGGGTGGTGGGTGGGCGTCAACGTCACAGCTAACCTAAACAACCTAAGCGGCGGGTCAGGCTCCGGATGACACACGCAGCCCGGACCCCGAGGAAGAGCCGGCGCTTCTGCTTCCATTTCCTGGTACTGTCGGGACACCCGAGGAAAAAGATTGAATAAGAATAAAAATACAGCGTCCCTGGATTCTAAAGCTGGAGATGTTTTGACTCCTGCTGGGGGCGGGCGGCCCGGGGGAGCGGGTCCTGGGAATCTGGCATTTTTCTGGAACACGGTAGCTTGTGTCGCTTCCTGTATCGTCGGGAGACTTCCTCTTCACACAACAATGAGAAAAAACCTCCAGTTTCAACATTTCATTTTTTCTTTTTTTTTTGGCGACAACCTCGCCCCCTCGTGACCGTCTGTCAGTCAGTCAATCGGCCCAGGCGGATCTGTCCCAGGAGACACTGAGGAGCATAGTTCAATTTGTTGCCCGAAGCTCCCCCCCCCCCCCCCCCCCCCCCCCCACCTTCCCCACTGCTTAAACCCCCTCATCTCCTTCAGCACTTCTGCTGGGGCTCATATGGAAAGTTTATAGAACAAGTTGTTTCCTGTGTAACCCCCCTCTCACTATCTGACCTTTGACCCCTGTAAATCCGAGCAGACTCCAAGGCCCCCTGTTCCCAAGCCCCAATAATAAGTTTGCCTGAGTGCCCCATTCACTTTCCAACTCGTATTCTTGCGGAGAGGCCATTCACCTAGTGAAGGTCTTATGTATCTTTATAAACTGTTAAGAAAAAGATTGTGTTTGTTATGTAGTCTTGTTTAGACCTGACGATGGACGATCAGCAATGTGTACAGCAAGATAGAAATAGACAGTTGTAGGTGTCTAAAAGTTAATTGTTTGAATGGAAAGATTTCACATAGATGTAATTGGAAGAGAGACCCACATCAGCCTTCTGACTGAACGAGTGTAAATACGAGAGGAAACGATAAATGAAAAGGGAAGACAGCCAGTGACAGTCTGAGAGAAACGCAATGCGTAAGATGTAACAACTATTTGCGGCCTTCTGTAACTTTTTCTCTTCCGTGTAGCTTGTTATGCTTTCCAGATTTGGCCAGCCTCTGTACGTTTCCAGCCAGCCATCGGCACTGCACTACACTATTAATAAAACCCCAGACTTTCCTGAGAGCCATCAATAAAATTCTCACATGCAGGCAGAAGAGAAAACAAACATGGGACGAGAGCAGGAATACAGGAATTTATGGGGTGATTGAGAGGGCTGGAAGCACTACAGGCTAAACATCAATTAGTAGCCCGCACCACTTTTAAAACTGACGGAGCAGAACCCCAAACCACCGGACTGAGGACGTATGGTTTCGCCAAGTTTTTTGAAGCCACGCGGGAGTTGAGGTTAAAATGGGAAGACTCAAAACCGCAGAGAGAACTGCCAGACACTGACAGAGAAAGAAAGGATTCACCATGTTCTACACTAACTGGGCCTGGCTAGGAGTGAATGCAGTGCTGTCTACAAGGTAGCACGCTACCACGCTTGAGTGTTGAATTGGCATCAGTGGATCTGCCTCCAACAGAACCAGGCTTGAGCAATTTGTTCTGGGATACAACTTATTTTCTCTATAACCCTTCATAGACATATTTTGGATCCCCTGGAGCTATTTCTAGCCAGTGGTGGATTCTTAAATCTTTTGGGTCAGGCATTAACATCATCTTACTAAATTCATTGAACCACCTTCATGAATCCACTTCCTGGTTAACAGGTCATCCGAGTGCATCAGTGATACATTGACTGACCTTGTCGCTACTCAAGAGGCGATGGGCATACAGTGGGCACGCTCAGGACAGGGGACGTCGTGAGAACGGCTGCGTATTGTTCCCATTGGTCATATCGGGCCCGTTATCAGCCCTATCAGTCCTAATGCTTTGGCCCTGCATTGTGTTGGGCTGCTCCGTTTATTTACATTCAGCTGCTAACAATGAAAACATTGCTACTTTCCCCAACCGGGCAACAAACAGAGAAAGAAATAATAATAATGACAAGAGGCAGCACATTTTTTTTATAAATAGTGCGAGGGAAGTGACAGGATGGCAATATGGGAGCGGAAAGTAAACAGACAAAACATATGAATGATAAAGTGGAACAATGATTGGAGCTACCTGGCGGAACAACAGCCTTGGTCCGGCCACTGGAGAGACTGGGAGCAGCTGTAGAGACTGGGAGCAGCTATAGAGACTGGGAGCAGCTGTAGAGATGAGCTGCACTGCACTGAATGGCAGGTGACTAAGTGCTGCTGATCTCCATTTAATGGACAAGAAATAAAGCCTGTTGAAGTTGGCAGACTTCATCCCCTCTGCGGCACGGAGTGCAGGGTCCTCGCACGTTATCCAAATGAGCCTCTTTAATCAACTGGTGTTTAACTTGCGTATGTGAGTGTGTATGGGAGTACAGGGGTAACTGTGTCTGTGTGTGTGTGTGTGTGTGTGTGTGTGTGTGTGTGTGTGTGTGTGTGTGTGTGTGTGTGTGTGTGTCTTTGATCGTGCATACTGGTGTGTGTGTGGGTGGGGGGTGAAGGGGGTCTTACCTAGCACACGGCAAGGCACTCTTTCCAAACAAGAGCAAAAAAAAAAGAAATGGGCTAAAGAATAACAGTTTTGAAATATGTGTATTCATTAGCGCTCATTCGCTCAGCCAGCCCAACAGACGACCGGAGGAACACAAGTCTCACCTGCCAGAGCATCCTGGGCTTCAAAGAACGTGCTGAGGCCTCCCTTGACATAAGCCAGACTGCCTTCGTTCTTCTTAGTGGCCTGCTTCTTCAGGTTGTTAGCTGCCAAGCGCAACTGGTCGAATCTGGAAGAAAACAAAACACAGAAAAGACACAGAATGGTTCAATAACGAAGAACACATCAAAAGACCTTTAAGAATCGCATGTGATCTTCGTAATGTGCTGACGTAGAGGATCCTGTGTGTGTGTGTGTGTGTGTGTGTGTGTGTGTGTGTGTGTGTGTGTGTGTGTGTGTGTGTGTGTGTGTGTGTGTGTGTGTGTGTGTGTGTGTGTGATGGTTTGTTTGATGCTCAGCACACAGGGCTAAACAGGCAAGAGAGAACCACAATGACACACAGGTCTGTGGAGGATTTGTCTTTGTGTCAGTGTCCTGAGTGAGGTGTCCTTGGCAGGAAGAAACAGCCACCCAGCCAGGTCCAAACAGAGGGCCCCCCTGTCCAGGCTGGATCCTGGGGTCTGGGTTACTGAGAGGGTACGTGAGGAGGGGGAGGGCGGTGTGGAGGAGGGAGGAAGCCAGGACAGGCCAAAATAGCTCGGCACCGAACTGACATGGCAGAGAGCACGCGCTACAGAGCGCTGGGGTTAAGGGGTCATCCATAGGTTCTGGAAGAATCAATGAACCTACTAGCCATTGGGCTAGTTTAAATTGAACAGGGCCAAGGGGGGAATTCAACAATTCAACCTCTATCTATAAAAAGGCTCTGTCGTTATGCAGAGTTAATAGACCACCTAGGTCCAAATGGGTGTTTATTTCATTATTTAGGTTCTATTTTATAATGTTTCGTTTTTCCAAAATGGATCTTTGTAAAAGCAAAGATAAAAAAAAAAATGCTTTGGATAAAAGTGTGAAATGAATTGTAGTCAAGTAAAAGGTATGGTTTGTAAACAGGAACAGAAAAAGAAGAAAATATATGGTGACAGTAGCTTCTATTCTTCTATTCAACTGCCTACATGGTCAGAGGTGTAGGCACAGATGATTATAAGGTTGACTCTTGGAAAGAGTCATCCTTGGAAATAGTTTCACAAACACACAATCAACATAACGCCTTAACTCAATACTCTGAGAGACTTGTTGTCTTTCAAAATAAAGTAGGAGGTTGTTAAAAAAAATAAAAAGCATGCACTAACATTAACAACTATTTCATTGTTTATTGTTAGTCTTTGTTATTGGCTGGCTGTTGTCTTGATACATGGTACAGCACAAGTGAGGTGTGTGCTGCTACATCTTTTATTTTCTGTTTCCGTTCCGTTGACTACCAGATCCTTCAGTTCATTTCAGAATAAAAATAAAAATATACGTTTAATTGTCTATACATACAATGAACGTTAAAAAAGTTTAAGAAAATGTTTGTTTGCTTCTTATTTATTTTTACAATCCGTTAAATGAGCCATTTGCGCCACACATTGCATGTAGACCTAGACTGCATACACCAAGGGCTTATTCAAATAAAAGCCATTGCCGTTATATGTTTTTTCTATTTAAGATTCCATGCAATATGTTGTGAATGTCACCACAATCATTATTGTCATAGGGCATACCCAGTGCCTGAGTGGTTCTCTATGAGGTACCAGGTGGCAGAGAAGTTCTCACTGGTGAAGTCCCCACTCATCCCTGGAAACGTCTGCTCCATATCCGTCTGGGGGACTTTACTCCTTGGGAGAAGAGAAGATGAACAGATAAATAATTAATACATTTGTTCAACTAAATACATGAACAGAAACCATAAAACGTGTGCATGAGATGGATAAAGCATAACAATGTATGAATCAACAGAGTGCAGAAAATAATAAAGGGTGTTAATGCATGACTGACGCATGTCACAAGATTTCTTTTAAATATATATATTATTATTAATAAAAAATAAAGGTAAACGACAATAGCATTCTTTTATGTTTTCTGATTCATTATTATTATTAACTTTTAAATCAAGCGGGAATGTTTTTTCTTATTTACAAATGTAATCAGTCCAACTTTTATACAAAATTGTACGCAATTTTTTAATGTGATCTTGAGATCCTACGTTTTTGATTTGGCGTGTCTTGGAACCAGGACATCCAGCAGGAGGCAGTCTATAGCCAAGTGGTGGCCAAGCTATTAAGCCCCGGCGTGGGAAGCGCCCACTGTGACGCCTGGGTGCCCCTGGAGGACCCAGTACTCATTAAAGAAGTTTGATCTCTCCTAATGACCCATGGCCTACACAAACAAACCCTCCACCACCACCCTCTCTTTGCGCACACACACACACACACACACACACACACACACACACACACACACACACACACACACACACACACACACACACACACACACACACACACACACACACACACACACACACACACACACAAAAAATGATTAAACCCTATGATTAAATGTGTTTTTCTATTTAAGAGAAATAAGTTCTGCTCTTCATTACAACTGTTGGGGAATATTGAAGTTTTCTTAAATTATTGTGAGGAGAATGCTCTCAAGACAATACTATACCAAAGTTAGAAACAACAATGGTGGAAGTTTCAGCTTAAGGGTTCCGGCCACTGAAATGACATGAGCCAACATCATGATATTGTTTACTTTTCTTTTCATTATAACTTAAAAAAAATGACGTATGCTACTGTTTTAGACAAGTTAACCTTTTGGGGACATAACGAGGGCCATTAGAGATGTGGAATTGAGGATTTGATGAAGAACATTTAAAAACCATTGCACCGTACATGCTGTAGCAACCTCTGCAGACACAGAGTTAAAGATGGCGCACAAACTGAGACTCTTGCAAAGTATATTACAGTATATCCTTCTAATGCTAAGTGGATAATTACCAAGGACGTCAAAAGAACAGGGAATTTATAGCGCTTACAATCTGGGGTTTTGACAGACAACTTTACAATGTAATAAATAAAAATAAATGTAATAAACACTACCTTTCTCCTGTTGCAAATTATTATATTTTGACATTTTTGGTATCTCATTCACTTGCTCTATTTATTACATTACGACAACTGAATGAGATACCAAAAATGTCATAATGCAATAATAAGAGCAACAGGAGCTAGGCACAATTCATCTCCAACCATAACCCAAATTCAATGCACTAGTTGGCACACATTTAAAGCCTTCATCTCCAATGTTCATAAATCAGAGACAGCCAGACATCATTGAATGTTGTATTTTACAGTCAAAAACTGAAAGAAGTTCAAACACGTTCAGTGGCTCCATCACACATTAGTGTTTTAGTTGGTAGTCACGGCGCGTGGGCTGAAAGGAATGAAAACAGGTTGTGACATCACTGGAAAAGGCTTCCTCTTCACGGCCTCTGATCTGAATAATCTTCCTGTGATAACACCAGTTAAAGATATGCGAAATATTCATTTAAATCATGATGGATTAAGGCGGAATACCTACTAAAACAGACTCTCTCACTAAAACTGTGCCAACGGGAGATTTCATTTATTTGAAACGGCTTTCCCGTCTAAACCAGATTCCACCAAGCACGAAGAGGGCTCATAAATGCCTCTCAAATTCAACTGTACACATTGAACATGTTGGGAGGGTTTAAGTCCTGGCAGCAGCAGGGAATATGTCCAGGGCAGCGTTTATGTTTAATGGAGGTCTAGTTTTGGCCACGAGCGGTCACTTGCCCTCTGGCCCTTCTACTCCAAACAAACATTAAAGCCAGACAGGCCAGAACCTGACTACCCAAACTATACATTAGTGCCCTCCCACATGCCGTCTGGCAGGGGGGGTGGTGGTATAGGTGTGTTTGGGTTGCTCAATTTATTGTTTCCAAGATCTCCTTCTGCCATCTTTCACTGCGCTTTATGAACAAATCGTGAAGTTTCCATTCTATGTCCGGCCGTTAAGAGGCGGCTCAGCCTCTAACTGCTGAGCCCTAGAAGAGGGAAGAGTTTGTTTCTGTTCTCGGGATAAAAATTATGTCTCACATGAATCGTGTGCTCGTGTTTATGGCTGTGCAAGGCTGTGTCGAGTGATTTAGAGCAGGATTTCTCAACTGGTGGGTCCACATGAGTGGGCTGCAGAGCAAATGTCAAACTTTAATGTTATGAAGAAGCCATGACTTTACCCACGTTTCAATGGCTTACTATGTCATTGAGTTTAGTCCCATTTGTTGCAGCTTTTTGTTCCCTCAATGTTTTTTAACAGTGCATGAAGGCATTGTTGAGTACTGCATTATTGGTGAATTATGTTTGGGTTGTGAGTGAATGACTAATGGCACCAGCGGATCACCACGGATTTGTCGAAAAGGCGTGTGCATGTTTCTGAAATGGTGCATGTTTCTGCATCTGTGTGCATGTGCGTGGCACGACTGTGCACATGCTCCCGTGCCATACTTGTCGATGTCGATGCCCAGGGGGTTGCTGGGTCGCAGGGAGAGCGGCGAGATGCCTTTGTTGCGGTCGGTGCGCATGTCGTAGTAGTTCCTCTCGTCCACCCACACGGCGGACTGGTCCAGGATACCTGCGCCATAGGAGTGGAAGGCAAACAAATCCGCTCAGTAATCCCCGTAACTCACCCCAGATGTTCCAACTCGAGACACGTGTGCTTGGGGTGTCTCACCAATTTTGTCGGGCTTGAGAAGTTTGAAGGAGACCGTGGAGGTGCCGTTGCCTCCGGACTTGGTTGTGACGATGATCTCCCCCTTGTCGTCCTTGGCGGGACCCACGCGACACACTATCTTACTGGCCGACATCCACTCGGCTGTCAGCAGACAGCTATGGCCACAGATTGACAGGCCTTGGGTGGGGGTGGGGGTGGGGGGGGGGGGAGAAAAGGAAAAGGAAAAGGAAACCGAGTGAGCTACTCATAGTTAGAGCAAGAGAGAGCGATGGACACACCATGAGACAAGGCCAATAAACAAAGCGTTGCCCTTTACAAACGGAGGTGATGGGAGGCGAGAGAGGTGCTCGCGTGGACGGCGTAGGTGCCGTGGTGGATAAGTTTAGTCAAGCTGCGACTGCGGGGTCAAAGTTTAGCTCGGTGAGGGCTGCAGTGGGTGGGCCCTGACTCACTCTCCGCCCATCCCCCGCTCTCTCACTCAAGACATCCACAGCGTCACGACACTTTACAGTTAAGTGGCTTGTTAGCGGCTTGCCGCGATCACCCCTTTACATCGGTCTTCTTTGTTTTCAGGACCCTCTTGAAAAGTGTCAGGCAGTAGAATTGGTGGAGTGGAGTTGAGGTAGAGGGTGATTGCGTCGACATTTCAAATTGAGGGAAGTTAGAGGGCTTCAAGGGAGGGTGGGGGGGCGGTGGTCATACTTAATCAAACGGCTTGCGTGAATAATTGCACAAATGCCTCATAAAACCTTAAATAACATGGCCATTAGAGCTCACTTCCTGCTGCCGATCTCCTTTCGCCTCCTTTGGCCACTTTGTTTGAATACATATGCGCCCGTAGAGCACATATTTCTTCGCATCTAATTGGCTGAATCCAGTCCCCGGGGAAGTTTCATGGTCAGAAATAGAGACATATCATTGGCCGGGTAGACCGCTTGCCAAGTATGGAGCTGTGTGTGCATGTGTGCATGTGTGCGTGTGTGTGTGAGAGAGACCACACGCTGGGCTGCTCTCCATCCCTCCAGCGTGCCAGAGAAATGGAGCATGGGGGAATTAGTGAACAGGGAAAGTATCTATATGGGAAGAAAGTGCAGCCTACCACAGAAACGAGTTCTTACAACCCTAGAGTACTAACAAATTGGGTGATGATAAATCTCTGGATTTTATATATTTTTTTATCTTCAACATATGTCATGTGTGCGAGGTGATTAGCGCTTGAATTTCTCAATCTAGGTGGAGCAGCGTAAATATTTGTGGGAAGGTTATTTCCACATTGTATGTGTTTGGTAGGCGAATGACGAGTGCCTAGAGAGTAATAATGTTCAGCAGACGATCAAACAAAAGGTCTTTGCTATTCAAAACAAAAAAGAAAATAGTTTTATTTAGCTCTATTTATATCCGTAGTCCAGAATTATAAACAAAGGTAGTATTTTCTTACTGGAGAAACATTCTTTATTATAATGCTTTACTACTCGTTACTTATTTATTATTATTTATTATCATGTTATCATTAGAATTGTTTGGCCAATATATATAAAAAGTAAACTCAAAGTATGTCATCATAAATCTGACAATTTAATGCTAATTCATAAGTTGAATTAAAAGTTATGTAAATAACATAAATCTTAATTTCTCCTTTAAAAAAGATTGAGATAAAATGGAGACAACACGTCAATTGCTTGGGTGGATGTGTGAAGTTTGTGCTGTCAAATACTTTTTACTTTAGGTTTAACTGAAGTTAGTCTAACAAAAATTTGAAAGTAAACTCAAATTAAATGTACAATTTTAACCTATCACAATACGCTGCTTTGAAATGGTGTATATTTCTGTGTAGCAAAACAAAGTGAGCACACAAAGAATACATTTATCTTATCTCTTTCATATGTTAATATTGGCCTTCATGCCCCAAAAATAATAAATGAGTTTAAATAGAAAATGAAGTCCTAAAAACGTATTTACAAAAAACCGTAAATATTACCTAACTAAGTAAATATTTGGTCCATATGTTAGTATTTTTTTTAAATCACACCGGGTAATTAATTTGACTTTGTATATGAATTTGATCCAATAAATATGTCAAAAACACCCCATAGGTCTACATTAAAAAAATATATATATATTCACTGAAAAAAACAGGAAACAAAAGGTGGCCACTTTTCTTTGACGAGACAGTTCAAACGCAGTTTAGTTGATACACAAACAAAAATAAAACACATGTAAAAACTGCTTCTGTGTTTGTGCCTGAAGTCACGTGCAGAGTTTTTACCGATTAAGTCAGCAGCGCCCGTGCCGAGGTTCTCCCCACGGATGGTGACTTTGGTCCAGGCTGTGCCCTCGTTGGGCGAGATACCCGTGACCAGAGGGGGTGGGCGGGCACGGGACATGGTGGAGTCAGGCAGGCAGAAATATATATATATATATATATATATATATATATATGTTTATATATATATTTATAGAGTGAGAATTATCCCTGGGAGCTGGAAAGAAAAGTAAGAAGAAAAGCAACATGAGTCACAAATGGAAAACCATTTCAAAAGGTATTTTAATAAAGCTGCAAAAATATAAAAAGGTATAGTAAATTGTGCAAACATGACACAAACTAAACAGGGAAGGTAAACCTTTATATTCTATTTTTAGAGAATATAAAAAGGTTCTTGGCTAAAGTTATCTGACAGGCTTTATTGGACATTGTATCTCATGTGTTGAGCAATTTCCCAAAATCAAGACAAAGAGACTTTTTATATCTTTGTACGCCAAGCGATACATATTGTTTACCGGCAAAACAAAAAGTAAGGGGCAGAGCAGTTCTTGCAATAACGAAGGCACATTTGCACAGCACTGCAATAGTTATCTCAGATAATAGGGGAGAAATGGAGTAGGGTGCAGAGTATGTAGGAGCGGACGGAGCGAGCGGGGAGGGAAGGAGGAATGTAAACCTCACGGTGAAGGATAAATAAACCTAGTCTCCCGGATCATTTCATGGAAGCCCCCCCCCCCCCCCACCCCACCCCACCCACCCTCTCCTCCACCTCTACAACACAATCGAGGGCTGGCTGAGTGCTTGTGGTACCTGAGAGGGAAGCATTTATGGAGATCCGCTGGAGTGCTTTTGGAAGATGCAAGAAAAAAAGGAACATTTCCAAAATGCAGAGAATTTTTTTTTAAGAAAAATAATGAACGGATGTATGTCATCGGCACAGATGTTTGTTAATAAAAGGACTGCCAGGTCATGCTAGGGTTGATTAATACCGAGTGTCTGAAGCAGCATGAGCGAAGCTTCATCCCCACTCTGCCACGGAGCCAAAACACGTTCGCCCCAAACAATTCGCAGAGTTCACACGGATCGGACCTGTGCCGAGTTCACAGCAACAGCAGCGCTCACCCGCTGAACGGGTCTCTTACGAACCTTTGTTTGTAGACATCGACGAATAGAAGATGCTGATTGTCTTGTTCTACACTTGAAAAAACACCAAACCAAACACATAGCCACAAGTAGAAAACCCAGAGCCCCTACAAAGAAAAGTCAATTACAAACTTGCTTCAGGCAGATGCCTTTTAATTTGTGCATTACAGTGTGAAATCCATTCTTCAAATGGGGGTGGAAGTCCTCGCTGATTGTGCAGTGTGTCTTTAAATAGGCATAATTAGCATGGAACCTTTTTTGTCTTTCGTGAAACCTCAGTCGGACTCCGAGTGACTGTATACACAAGTGCAAAGGGGAATGTATAGACCTAGAATTGTTATTCCTCAGAACAAGGCTCTTCTCGGGTAACTTTGATGACTCAGTCTCTCTCTCTCTCTCTCTCTCTCTCTCTCTACTTCTCCCTCCCTCTCCCTCCATCTCTCATGTTATGCCTTTCTCTCGTTCCAAGAAGTGGTGTAAGCGATGCACTGCGAGGATTAGCATCTACCTTGAGAAGCCCCTGCTGCTGAGCTTGTCGGAGGAAATGGAAGGGCGCCGGAATCTCCAGTGAAGATGATAAAAGGTGAACAGGCCTGAAACAAGTGCTCGCCGTGTCCTTCATCAATCCCATATGTTTAGAATGGGAGTGGGGAGGGGCAGAGGGCTGGACTTTTATTTTGAAAACATTTAAAATGGTATGGAATCTGGATGTTTCCAGGAGTTCTATCCTAAACCACCAATCCCCCTACCCCCAACCCCATATTGGAAATACACGTGCACAAAGATAGCTAGCTACACACACGCACCCACACACACAAACACACAAAGAGGCTGGGCAGAATGACAGGTCGACTAGGTTGCGTGCGAGAGACCGAGCTGGCGCTGTGTGGTCTGTGTGTAGCCCATGCGAGTGTGTGGAGGGATCTGCGGCGAGGTCTGTGCAGTGTGTACAGTGTGTGTGTGTGTGTGTGTGTGTGTGTGTGTGTGTGTGTGTGTGTGTGTGTGTGTGTGTGTGTGTGTGTGTGTGTGTGTGTGTGTGTGTGTGTGTGTGTGTGGTCTGGGTGTGTGGTCTCCGGCGTGGGCCAGGGGAGAGCCTGCTGACGGCTGGGATGAGAAAAGAGCCGCTGTGTTTACTTTACTCTGGGGGCCATGCATGGACACGGGAACACTGCCCAGACCCCGCTCTCTCATTCTCTCTAACACACACACACACACACACATACAGGCACACGCACGTAACACACACCTCATACATTCTTAAACACAAAGAGAGCATGTGAGGAGACTCAGAGACATCAGTCGGCATCAAGACCTTTCTGCTAAATAAAACTGTCAGTAACCTAGAATCCAGGATCTAAAAGACATTGCATGGATTTATTTTATCATTATTTTTGTGTTACGTTGTTTGAAATAAGTCAGACTGTAAAAAGTTGCATTTACCACAGTCAGTATTTACAGGGCTTTCAATGTAGCACCCGAAACTCTAGGGGGGGCAAGAGGATCCACATAAAATATCCCAATTAACCCATTTGCTTCCAACTGGTGTCAGGTCACATCAATGCACTGTGGGCTTAATTGAATTCATGACAGAACCAGAACCAGGTTTATTCATTTTCCTACACACGCATGCACCAAGGCAAGCATCCCCCCACACCCCCCACCCCACCCCCGTATCGCTCCCTCCATCTAGTAATTGGGCTGAAACGGCAGGTTTGTTTTCCTTGGAGGCTGACTAATAAACAGCAGGGCTCTAACTACTCCTTGTGGTAGCTGTGGAACTCTTGAGGTCTGCCCTCTCCTAGCGGTGCTGCCAACGCTGGAGGACTTTTCCCTGGCTCTCCAAGCTGCGTTGCGTGACCATGAGGAAAGGCTTTCCTTTCATACGTACTTCGACGATAATGTAGGGCAAATTGCAGAATCACTGGATTTTCAGCCATGTAAAACTAGACTATGCTGCTCTGACACACAAGCTACATTAGCCATTGTAGCTGCTGATGTTGTGTACCTTACCATTACTCCCATGTGGAACTATATGCTAGGCGTGTAGGGGAGACACCCAATTTCATCAACTAATGTACTGACTAACAGCAAAGCTTTCTTTCTAAATAACAGTCATGTCAGGGGATAGACATGACCTAGACATGAGGGTAACCCCAAAGCAGGTAATCATATGGTGAACTGAACAAGCTTTATGGCACTCAGTGGACCAAAGAGTATCCTCAAGATGTAGCCGACATGTATTTTAATAACTGTTTTGACCAAAAGTTATCTTCATTCATCCATGTCAACACACGGCAGCGTGTCGGTCTCAAGAAAAAGGTGTTCATGGTTTGGGATTGGATTATCCACTGGTGGTCGGAGCTCAAAGGTCCTCTCTCTCTTACTCACGTGGCAGTGATTGGCAGGTAGCGGTGAAAGTGTGTGTGTGTGTGTGTGTGTGTGTGTGTGTGTGTGTGTGTGTGTGTGTGTGTGTGTGTGTGTGTGTGTGTGTGTGTGTGTGTGTGTGTGTGTGTGTGTGTGTGTGTGTGTGTGTGTGTGTGTGTGTGTGTGACGGTCTGAGGGTGCACAAAGAAACCCTTTCAGACAACTCATCACCCCTACTACCTTCAACACAGTCCCCACCCCACCGTCCATGACATCATCAGTGCTAGTCCACCACAGTGGCGGCATGGAACCCCGGACACTAACACCATACCACTCAGAGTTTCCCAACATTACACAAACACCAGATTCCATCAAAGATCACCACCGGCTACTCCCCGCCCCTAACCCCCTCAGACGCCCCTTACTGCTGAATGCACAGAGCAAGCCAAACATCTCCTTGCACAAGATGACAGGTCTGATCAGACATCTTGACCAGAGCCTTGTAACAACCTCGCCCTCAGTTATCCCACCAGGGCCAGCCGCAAAAGCCTTAGATTTGATCTTCAGTAGACACCAGGGAAAGAAAACTGTAAACATCAGAGAAGAGGAGTGGGTTACATTACAAACGAACGATCAAATTGACAGTAAAATTAGGGTGATCAATCAACAGCCATCGAGCTCGAACACATATGAACTGACCAGATATTGTGCAAGGGAAATATACTTAATGTCAAGCAATAGAAGCAATGACTTTTAGTCAAATGCAATGCAACAAGAATCAAGAGAAAAGCTAAACTAATTTAGCAATGCATTCTCAAATGATAATTCTGATTGGCAGTCAATCAGCTATGGAAATGAGTCAGCATGTCTTCTGCAAGCAGCGAGTTGTAGTCAGTCAGGCCCGATTGTGGCCGATACTGGACTGGATGACCAGTCTACTGGGCGTCAGATTCTCCAGCTTACTCTATGTCTCTCCGTCTGTCTGCTCCCAGGGTTTATTATCCTTGGGTTGTCTTATTTATCTGTTTGTTGGTTTCAAATTGCATTTTAAATGTAGGCCCAACTAAAGCAAATAGGCACCAACGTCTCATTTGAAAAGCCTGGAACAACAAACAGAAATGTTGAGTTTTAGGATTGTGCTTTCAGACGGTTTAGTGATTGGAGACACAGAGTTCCTCTAACTGCATCGGAAAATCATGAGTTTTAAGACTTTCTGAACTTTTATAATTACACTATCTTGGAAACACGACTGTGAAAATTAGTGGTCTAGCAAGGATATCAGCGGGAAGTGGGCTAACTGTCGGGGAAGACCGGAGAGAGCGAACAGGGGTAGGGGCAAAGCGCCCATTGGGCGACACTTGACCCATATTGTCGTTAAATTCACCCCTGCCTCTATGGCGGAGCAGTGTTGAGAAAACGCCTGAAAAACACAGCCCACTGCATTCCACCAAAACAAACAAATAGGGCCACCCAAATTTTCCAATTAGAGGCCCACAAGGGGAGCAGGAAATCGCCTAGCTTGTGCCCCTCGCCCCCTCCATCCCCAAGTGTAGGGGGTACCGAGAGCTGTGTGTCACAGGGTGAGGAGGAGAACTCTTCAGGCTCTCACTGAAAGACCTTGAACTCACTAGCATAATCACGAGCCCGAATGATGGAGCAGCTCAATGACAACTTGTTCTGGAGGCTCGGCGCCAGCCGGCTCATGGCCTGTCAATCAATAGCTCCCTCTCACACAAGCTATCAGTTAGACAAACACACCGTATAAAAAGGTATGTTTCCCCTGGAAAGGTATAATTAAAGAAAATATGTTGTAACAATATTTGACAAAATCCCACAGAAGTGGGAGTACGAGGCTTAGGCTATGGTCTGTTTGAAAACAGTAAACTTAATAAGGCTTAATAGGAAACACTGGTAACATTTCACTTGTAGATGCGTATGGACTATGTTTCAGAGTACGACAACACAGAAGACAATTTGGGCTTTAGAAAGCACAAAGTCTTGCCATTTGACTAACTCCCAAAAAAACTAGGCGAGCAGTTCAAGAGAGAGCATGCTCCTCTGACCGTAGAAATACATGCTGCATTCTGTTCACACATGCCAATATATGTATATACAAATTAACATTTCAACGTAGTTCAGATACATTGCCTGTAAGATGTTCTTGGTTCTATAATGTACTCATACATTTTAGAAATGTAATTGGTTAAAAGGTGATTCTAAACTATTTAGGTTTAAGTATTGTCATTAGCACTCAATGGAGTTCATCAACCAAAATGGCTTTATAAACTAAATATGATATCTAAATGTTGAATAAAATTCCAATACTATTATTTATTATTAGTTGACTAAACTAAATAGATATTAACAAAATACTTATTCTCAGCTTTTATTGTGTAATACTTAAGTCAATTAAATCATTTATTTGTTAAACAAAACAACAAAACATGTAATACCACAAAACTTTAGTTACTAACAATAACAATGAATTACTTAGAATATAAGGACAAACATAGACAGCTCCTATTACACCATATAACTATTGTCTTAGCAAATACAAGGCTATGGCAAATGCAAAAGCGTACACAGTATTAAACAATACACAAATTTGGAAAAATCATTTAGGTTGAATATTTTTAAGCAATGGTAAAACAACTTATTTAAACATAAAAACAAAGACAAAACAAGCTTATATGTCCAAGTACTGAATCACTTTGGTTTATTTTTTAAAGCCTAATTCAAATCCAGCACAATATCCATTCATGAATATATGCAAGCACAGCACAACGCACTTAATGAGTGGCCCTTTCTGATCCCCTGCCCCCATACAGATATATTTTGTGTAGCATATTTAATGCCCTGCTAGAATATAGCCATGTTTATCTAAATACTTTCTCTGGTATACATATAATTTTTTCACATTTCAAAATGTGCTTGACAATGAGTAACAGTGTGCATTGCTTCAACATAAAAGCCTTGCACTGGAGGTAGGTTGGGTGTAGACCTCTCCATGATTTGTTTGTTGACATCATTTGTTTTGAATGCCAAGGGAAACTTTCCCCAATTACATTATGTAAATGACCATCTACTTACCTCCTACAGTGATATGTGCTTCCCGTTTCCTAAATATAAACAAATCTGACTGATAGCTGATAGATAGCTCCGATTATTTGTTTGTGACAATGTGATTTGATATGATAAGCCTCTTTTTTTTAATGTAGAATAATGTTTGGATTGATATTAAAGTCTCACTACAGCTAGAATAAGCGTCACAACAAAATAAACATTATATCCCCTTAGTCTATTCTATATATATATATTCTAAATAGTCTATTGGTTTATTATAATCTCAAAATACTAGAGTTGAACAATCTGATGTCTGACCTCATTAGCCCTAATTCCTATATAGTTAGGCTTAGTAAGAAAATATATTTCTGTTAATACCGGCATAAACTTAGAATCCAGAATAATAACAAAGATATGTGTCATTACATGACATCTAACAGCGGTACTAAGGCTGCTTACTGAGTGACTTCTGTAATTTGATTGTATCCCTGTTTGACCTAATTTACTAAAATGTAAGAATAAACCCAATTTAATAACAGAAATATGTACTCATCTTACAGTAACACTACACTAAGCCTAGGGTCTATTAATTAACATAATTGAATGTAGTTATACGCATTATTATATAGTATTAGCATAGGGGTTGGGGCTAACCCTAACCCCATTAATCATGTATAAATTAATACCTTAGTTAACATTAACACCATTACCTTAATTAAAATGAACACCATTTGGAAATTATTAGACCATTAGTGTTACTGTTAATAAGTTAAATGTTAGTAAATGATCATTACTGCATTAACCAATGTTAATAATGGTTAATTAAGGTAACGTTACCCTTATTGCAAAGTGTTACCTGCCTTACTATATCGACAGCTCCTAACGTTAGTTGATCGTATAGGCGTACGATTCAATGTATCTCTACAACGTTTACAGATCAATAAACATGTTCTACAATGTGCGGGTTTTAGCATACGTTACTGTTTAGATGAAAACGATTACATAAATGTGACGGCCACGAACTTAAGCCTCTAAATGTTGAAGAAATAAGGGATATGTCTGCTAACACATAACCTATTTAAGGCTACCGTGGTTTAGCTAACCTAGCTTGCTGTTTGGATTGAGCATTTCCCTAGTATTTCAGCGCTCATTAGTGGTCTATATCGGTGGGTACGTATGTTAAAACCATGGATAGAAGGTTGACATTTAGAGAAAGCCTTGACGAGAAATCGAAAAGAAGAGAGACGACACTTTGTTGGCAATTTTGACAGGCTAGCGTGGCTAGTTTAACAGTAGTCCCATTAGCCTGCAGATAACATCGTAAGCTTACATTGTTGAAGAAACCCTCTAATGGCATTGGCCGCAAAACAATATATGTTTGACGGCATACACAAATGGCTTTTGCAGAGCCATACACAATTGAAATTAGGTGAAAAACACTACTTACAGCTTTGTGCACAGCCAGTGAATTTCAGCTGACAGATAGATGTTCCTGTTTCCGTTATAAACTTCCGGAACGAAGACTATACTCGTGCGCAGCATCTAGTCGCGACCCATGAGTGTTGACTAGTGTTGTTAGCTTACTACAAGTGACAGAAAGGTGGGCTGTACAAGCAATATCAGTAAAAGGTCCAAACATGTTGAACATATTACTAATTATTTTAGCCCACCATTAAATGTAACTATAATATGTGTATTTAAATCATTTGTATTTATTATTTAAATTGTCATTTAGTTTTAATTTCGTGTTTTAGTTTGTTATAAATGTGTTATTTATTGAGTTTGGCAGCATTGGTTATATAGGTTGAGCTATAAAACAAATAGATTTCCATTCAGTTATTGATATTCAAAGTAACAAAGTCACTTGTGCGTCATTAAGTATTGCAATCAGAGATAGTGATTGTGATGCTTCTTGTAAGTGTACAATGCCACAACCTCAGACCTCGGATAGAAACTATTGAGGTCCAGTGGGATTTTTCTCCTTTGCTTCTCTCCTTTTTCACGGTGCATCAACAAGGCATTTCCACTTGTTCTGGGAAAGGCACAGCATCATTAGAACTGCAGCAGACCACCCAGGCACACTCTATATTACTGATACCATTACATTTATCCCAACAAATTGTGCAGGGCAGAAATAAGTTTAATGATAAGCCAAGACCCAATCTCTGAGGAAGCAGTATTTTCCAATTAGACAGGCTTAATCTGATGAATCAAAGATCTGGGCAGTTGGTCACTGCTCGGCTCCCTGACTGATGCAGCAAAGGGGCTATTTGGCTACATAAACATCAATTCAGGTCAATGACCCAGGACGATTTTGATCTGGTCCCAAGAGGGGAGCAGAAGCCTTTTCAAATGAACACTAGACACCACATTATGCATACTAAGTGGTCCTGCTCAGATCTTTTGCTACCCCCGTGGGTTTCAGGCATTTGCATATACAGAATGGCAGGGTATCCTGAAGTGCAATTATTTGTTTTGTTGCTGTGTTTCCCACAGCACGTAACCTCTTGTGTTTTCTAGATGCCTCCTTCACAACCTATAAGAGCACCGTGGACAATTATCTCAATACATTATGTCAGAAGTACCGGATACGAGCACGCAGCGACATGTCATGGCATGGCAACGCGAGTGTCTTTGAACAGCAACCGGGCGCTCTCAAGCAGGTGTCCCAGGTGTACTTCTAAGGGACAGTTAACGGTCAGCTTCTCTCTCTCTGTGACCTCCCATACCTTTGTAATCCACATCCCGCCATGGCACATGCTGCGCTGGCACCGTGGCTCATCTCTAAACCCTATTGTTCATTGTTTGTCTTCTCCAATTTTTTCCCATGGGCCTCTAGCCAGCAAGAGGAAAAGGTCACTGTAAATATTGCACTAAACCTCACCCCCCCCCCCACCCCCACCCCCACCCCTACACACCGCCCCTCCCTCCTCCTATGAACCCCAGCCCCGACCATACAGCTCCTGAAGAAGGAACAGGCGACCAGTGGGTGAGCACTTCCTTCCTGTGGGAGGTATTTAAACGCAGCGCTCAGAATCAAAAGGCGACATCAAACAGCCATGAATCCATCAATGTCAAAGATCACTGCAGTGAGATCACATGGCTCGTGTTTTCTTTAAAACGGCATGGGGTTTGGCACTGCATTGTTTGTCAATGGTATAATAGAGGTGGTTGGCAGCCTATATTAGAGTGTAAAGAGAGTTATATTCAAAAAAACGTCATTCATAATCACATGGAGGTTTACACTCACAAACTGTTCATAATAACAGGTTTTATACAATGCAAAGAATATATTATTGCAACAAATGATTGTTATGAATACAAATTATCTCTATGCAGATCATCCTATATCTGTTGTACATATCTACTGTCATTCTGACGAGTACCAACAAATTTACAATAATGCACAAATCCCTGTACCTAAACTCTTACTGCTAACTGTCATTTCAAAACAAGACGGGTACCAAAATAAATTAAGGGAGGTTTAAAAACCCATGACCCCAATGGGGCTAATCAGAAGCCTGTAGCACTGCTGTAAGGGAGATTTCAGATAAACCCCCTAATATCGTGGATTGTTTTGTTTTGGAGTTGTGCTCCATCTTGCTCTGCTCCGCTTCCCAGAGGAGTCTGGTTTGCCAGGCTCAGTGTTTGGCCCGAAGGAAATCCAGGTCTGCCAGGCTTTGTCTGGAAAAGCATTGCGATGGACACCACGGAAGAGAGAGAGAGAGAGAGACTCACGTTGAACAGAGAGTCTTTCAGTCTGACTGCTGACACTTTGTTCGTAGCGGCTGAATAACAAACTCCATCTCTCCAGATGGGATGGGATGGAGAGCGAGAGAGAACAGTGAAACATCTGACTAACAACTGTTTTTTGACGTTGTATCCTTTCTTGACCTCCAACATTATCGTGAGACATTGTGGGGTACCAGGAGTTAGTGCTCAAAGTGCGGCTTTGAACATAGAAGAAAGAGAAAAATATGCTGACCTGTGGCAGGTTTTTCTTCTCAGGTCCGCACAAGGTTTTTGCCACCCGAGTCAACCCAATGTGAAGGGCTACAGAATGCAGTGTCTCTGAAGGGGTCCTTGGGGCCTTGTTGAGCCAGTCACCCGGACCTTAGTAGGTGCTCATCTGTCTGCCCTGCTATGATTGCTTCTGACAGGTCGGCGTGTGCGGATAACTGTTTGTGTTTATAAACAGGTGGGGCTCGTTACAGATTGGGGCTGTTTGTGTACTGGATGGGCCGGTGCCAAATGCAATCAGAAAGAGAACAGAGCAAAGTCATGATCTCACCGTGTTCAGATGAAATGGTCAAGCTGTGTTCTTGTCGTCAGGCCAGCGTAACCGTAATCTTACTGACGAGCAGGTATCTATTTTTGTAAGTCAGCATTGTATTTGAGTTATTTTCAAAAAGCATTTGCAAATACAAACACTATCACTATGAATATATATATATTTTTATGTTGTTGTTATATATAATATATATATATATATATATAATATACATTGCTTTATGAAATAAAAAAAGGCAGAACAAATTAGAGACATAAAATGTGCTTGATATTGTCAATGAAACATTAAAGACATCCCGAATACATACATACAACCTAAAATAGTAAATACAAAATTCACAGCTATATTTTTAAGAATGTTTGCAGAACAATTAAGAACATTTCATCTTGAATATGTACAAACAATTTTATAAACGAATAAGGTATTGTTCTTCTTCCAGTGCATTATATCTTAAAAAAATGCTGTGTCCAAAAACTAAAAATACATGAATTATGAATAATTTTGAAGATGTAAATTTGACAGATTCCATCACATTTATCTCACTGAGAGGCCCATTTAAAGTGGGACTTTAAATAGCCTTTAGGATTAAACAGTTTTTACTGAGTGTATCAATGTAGAACATTTTGATTTTATATATATATATATATATATATATATATATATATATATATTACGATGCCAATAAAAATATAGGATAACAGGAGGCCTGTGAGTTTAAGCGAAACTAGGTACTATTTATCTGCATGAAGGAAATATTTCAGACTATTTCTAAACTGTTGTTACTGCCCAGAAGGGGGCGCCCAAGAATATCGAACCCCATACACTTGGGTTTCTGAACCGTGATCTTGTTCTCCAAATCGAGGACAAATGTTGAGTTAAATGTGCATTAAGACAGTGGTTTCAATGAGAATAAATTGAATGTAAATGACGGATTGATATACAGATTCCTTAGCATAGAGGACTAACATAGTTACCATAGAATATAATTTTGCATTCTATGCTTTGTTAAAAATCTTTGAAAAAACACATTACATTTTGTATAAAAGTGAAGTGGCAACTACTATAATTAAACTGACTCTGTTTACATATTCTGCATTTCTTGAAACTGTATGCCATGTTTTACATTTGTGCTACCTTAATATTGTATAAGTTATAAGTCTTGGTTCTTGATAAATCTTAAAGAAACCATCTAGAGTTTTTTGTCCATGAATAGCATTTTATTAATTTACATACTTGATCAAAACAAAAATGTCAGTCGAGTTGTAAAGTTGTCATGTAAAAAATACAAATATGATCTGAGATCAATCTTACTCAATGATCAATGTATATATATAATCGTTTAAGAGAGCTTCCTATTTTATGTCAGTGTGTGCGCCAAGGTATTTATAGTTTTCTGTTCATACACCATACATATGTATACAAATATGTGTACAGCGTATACACGTGTGTGGGTGGGAAGTGTTCGTAGAGAGGGGGTGTTTGTAGTGAAAACACTGGGGCCGAAGACACAGAGGGGAAGCTAAACACAGACTTCTCTTTGAAGTGAGGAGCACCGTGAAGCTATTGTGAGCCAGTTATCCCACAAACAAGAGCAAGAGAGGGAGTAGTTTGTATTTGTGTGTGTGTGTGTTTGTGTGTGTGTGTCTGTGTGTGTTAATGCATGTGTGTGTGTGTGTGCATGTGTATGCACACAAGTGTGTGTGTGTGTGTGTGTGTGTGTGTGTGCATGTGAGGAGGTGGAACACATGTGATGTCTAGCATCAAACCTGATCCGTGTGTGTGGGGCACCCTCCTTGATGTGTGGCTACAACATTTTCAGACATAATAGCATCATACTTCCAAACTTCCAAGTGGTCCCCCCCTGCGTGGATGTTATAAATTGCTCCGCTAATGGGATGGGGGGTATGATGAGAGATCTCCCCTCTTAAGTGGAGGAGGTGGCGCAGCACACAGGGGGAAGGAAGGATAATGTGTGTTTTAAGTGGGGAGGCACTTTTTTCACGGTTAAGGCGCAGCGGGGGGCAATGGAGGGGGGATATGTGGGAGGTTGGGGGATGGGGGTGGGGGTGGGGGGGCAGTATAGAATTGTGTATGTTGGAGGAACGCGGCGTGCGAGGCAGTGCAAATTGAGGTCAGTTTCAGCCAAGGAGCCTTCATAGCTTTGATCCTTCAACTGGACTGGATGAAAGACATCCTGCTTCCTCTTTGCCAAGTGGAGAGAGAGGGGGGGAGAGAGAGAGGGATATATATATATATATATATATAAATATATAGTGAGAGACAGAGAGAGAGAGAGAGAGAGAGAGAGAGAGAGAGAGAGAGAGAGAGAGAAAGGATTTGATGGTCCAACTTTGATAGAAGAAGATGGTTTGATGCAGCATCATCTCATGACCCCAAGTGTCTAGCAGCAGCCAAATGCGAATATTCTCCCACGTTCTTTTCTTCCCTGTGTTATTATATGTTTTGAAAACATTGTAGTCTCAATACAAATCCTGATAAGCTCAACCCTCTATATACATCTGCTCTTCCTTGGGCCTTGTGTCTGACATTCAAAATCCGAACTTTGATCCTCCCAGGACTGGCCAGGGAAAATGACTCAAGGCCTGGAGCAACTTTGTGTCTCTATAGAAAGTGTGTGTGTGTATGTGTGTGTGTGTGTGTGTGTGTATGTGTGTGTGTGCATGTATGTGTGTGTGTGTGTGTGTGTATGTGTATGTGTGTGCGTGTATGAGTATTTGCATATGAACGCTCATGCACAAAAAGGTCTATGCTGAGGACTGACATGCCGGGAACTCTTGCCAGTGTCCCTGCCAAGATAAACCATAGAACCAAGACCAATGATGGGACTAATTAAATAATAACCTGTCATTGATTGCTGAATCGTATGAATATGGACACTTCAAAGAAGGAGGATAATTGGTGGATTTCCTCTGTGGTTTCCCAATGTGTGTTCCATGGATGCACTGAATCTGAGTCCGATTAATAAAAAATATTACTCAATAACTAATTCCTTACATGAATCTTTATTTATTTATTCTGACGACGTTCTCCCTCTTTCGTCACGTATCTCCCTGTTCCTTTTAGGTCCTCCTGGCTCCCGTTGTCTTATGCTCTTGGTGTGGGACACTTCAAAGCACATTTAGGCTTGGTGCGTTTTTTCTTTCATTCTTCTTTTCAGTGGAAGCCCAGCAATGGAGCGTACATGACGACGGATGCAACAACAAGCTCAAATACAATAGAGCACGAGAACAAAGTGGTTGGGCTTTTTTACGTGTGGGGTTGACCTACGCTGAGGGCGGTAGGCTGGTGGGATGCCTTCCTGTTATTCAGGCCTAGACATCTATATCATTAACTATGATCCCATTCATTTAAAGAACATATATGTATAGTATTAGAAAGCAAGACAAGCTTAGAATGTGTGTGTGTGTGTGCGTAAACTTGTGTGTGTGTGTTTGTGTGTGCATGTGTTCAGTCGAATTTACAATTCGCCTCAAATTAATATCTGTGGAGCATCGCCTTTTTCAACTGCTTATACGACTCTCGTACAATACCTTTTAGACAAGATATTTTCAAAACCAATTAATGGGATGCCAGTCATCATTGTAAAATTTGCCTTTTATTGGTGACACTACACCACAGCGATTGCGTGGTGATCCAGATAAACCTGAAGGCTGACTGTACAGTGTAGGACTTCATCTGGGATCAACATGGTTATAGGCTTTAACCGGGTGTAATCACCCTCTTACAGCCGTGAATTAACGTCAACTGCCAAATTCTTTGCATGCAGCAATATTTCCGTCAATTAGTTCTACAGACACAACTACCTTGCATAATGTAATGAAACAAGTCCTAACCAATGGGAATCTCTCTTTGAGTTCCTAAGCTAATCCTCTATGACAGGCTGCACTGGGAAACACCTAGCATTACTCTAACAGCAGAACCGGTTGTTCAAATGTTATCGCTATAACCACTGTTGTTGTTGTCTTTTGAATTAGCAGTATGTTGTTGTACTTTTAATAAGTAGTATGTAAGAAATTGCCTAGTTAAAATACTCAGTTCAATACATGGATACTCTCTAGGAAAGACATATAACTTTAGAGCTGAGAAGAAGGGAAAGTAAAGAAGGGAACTACTTTCCCTTCTTCTCTTCCCCTCTCCTCTCCTCTCTGCTCACCTCCTCGCTTCTCCTCTCCTCTCCTTTCCTCTCTTCTCCTCTCCTTCCCTCCCCTCTCCTCCTCTCCCACTCTCTCTTTACCTCACCTCTCTTCTTTCATGGTTCACTCAACTAAGAGAGAGCAACAGGATTGCATGGGGCTAACCTTAACCCTAACCCTGTTGTCTGCATTGTCCTGGTGACTAAACAAATAGGATAATTCAAAATCCATACCATCGACAAGCACAATTGATTCAGCCCCTCTCTATGTAGGGATTGGGAAATGGAATTTTAGAGACAAACTTCAGCTCATTTATCTTATAAGCACTGGCTTCAGAACGTCATTAGAGAATAGCGATTTCCTAAATGCACATCCGTCATCACACACACACACATACACCACCCCCCTCCCACACACACACACACACCGCAAATACGCACTGTACTGTCCCAAATACGCAACACTGTCATGTACAGTTTATTTTATGTACACACCAACACTGTGATTTCCCCTGTCAAACAAACGCACACACGGGCACACACACACACACCGTGAACAAATACACACACACGTGAACAAATACACAAACACAGACACACAAACATACACACGTGCGTGCACGCTGGCAGGCACACACATGCATTGTGACTCCGGGTGCTATCTATGCTCTTTCCACAGAATGCCCATCGCGTGCAATTGCGCTAGTGAATGTGGGCGCACAGGGAGGTTCCTTGGATGCTGAACATGTCATCCAACCTGTTTTTCGCACAATAAGATGACAGTTGGATTGTTATCGTGGAGGGAAACAAAGAGATGATTGAGAAAGTCTGACAGCTCTTAGCTCGTTTGATAACCTATAGGATTGGCTTGGTCCATGGCGTGGAATAAAGGTTAACACAAAACCAGGGAACTCCTGTTAATAGCATTACTGTAGAAAGTGGAGATGGATTAGTTTGTATATAAATGTATTTTTTGAAATCTGTAAACATCCACATGTAATCGTTCACGATCAGTCGTTTTATTTTGTTTGGTTTGAAAGAGCAACCGATCAAGCCTGCTAATCTCAAAACCAGATATTAACCAAATACACTTATATTGAAAAGAAATAAAGAGGTCGACCTGAAACGGTGAGGTTTGTTATGACTGAGTACTGAACACAACCTTCAGAGCTGGTGCCCCCCCCCCCCCCCCCCCCCCCCCCCCCCCCCCCCCCCCCCCCCCCCCTTCTAGGCTTCACTTCTCCTTCTCTTGCTCTTCTACGCATCCATACGTATGGCTCGGCCTTCCCATCTGGAGGACAGCAGCTTGGCACCACAGCCTGCAGTTAGTATTTAACTGAAGGAGGTTGTGTGGTCCCCAGCCTCCTGCTATTAGTTTGTTTACAGAAGTTGAAGCTGAGAGCTGCTGAGTGCCCCAGGCCAGCATTCCAATACAGTGGCTCATACGAGCATGCACAGGCACACTTTCCGTTGTCTCACTCCTTGCCTTTGCAGTGAGCTCTCGATATAATACACACACACGCGCGCACACTGGCGCACGCACGCACGCACGCACACGCACAAACCTGTTCGACTCAGCGCACCCGATGAGCTTCCCTGGTGTCTCTTGTTCCTTTAATTGTTCCGGCTTGTCAGTCTTCATTCCCTATCTCCACATTCTTCAACTTGTTATTGTCAGGGAGGTTTTTTCTAGGTTGATTGCTAATAATGATAACAATCAACATGTTGTAAAGGACTTGTCTTTCTGGGGTTTACATTGTGTTTCATTAAAGACAAGAGCAACAAAGCACAAGAAGCCAAACAAGATTAGTGAAAAGATACATCAATTACCATTGAAAACAACATCAAAACAGCCAGGGGGTTTACATCATTCTGTCACCAAATTCTGAGCTGGCTGCTGGAAATGATGTGTTGATATGTGAGAGTTATTTGACTTATAAATGGATAAACAGATTATCAAAGACAACTCAATTTGCCCCATTAGGATCATCGATAGAAAAATAATTAAATAGGCAATAGAAAACAATACAGCGACTCCCGTAGCGAAAAATCTTGATTCTGCATATTTTTTTATTTCGAATGTTAAAGTTTTAAAGATTCAGTGAATTGTTTAAGTTTTGAGGTTGAAGATTCATTGTAGTTTCAGAGTTTTTAATTTAAAAGTTTAAATGTTTCTGCTACTTAAACTGTTTTTAAAAAAACTCCCAGAATTATCGGCTTAAAACGAACACAGAGAGCAACGTGTTTGGTTCAAGGGGAAGCAACCCCGCCCAGTCACTGAAAATTACCTGGAGGGAAGAAACGATGAATTATGAAGTGAAACAAAACGCAAATTCTGGATAATTATCAGGTGAAATGTGTAGTACGTTTCTAAATCAATTCTGATTGACTTAAATAAATTGTGCTGTACTTCACATTGCGCACACACACTCCCACACATAGTGAACACCATGAACTGCTAATGTTTGGCAAGGGCCAAGCAATAAAGCCGTTACCCTTGTATTTGAATGTACAGATGATATGCCTCACAGATATAATGCACCTGTTAATGATCCTGGGCTTTGCGCACAATTATGTAGAAATTACTTTAACCGTGACTAACGGACAAAACGGTTTATCGCAGGAGAGCCTCATTCGGCGGTTTATCCAATCACCAGGTGACAAGTTGACGTCTAAGTCAGTGTATTGCATTGTATTGTGGATACAGGTTCCACAGCAACTTTTGCAAAGAAAACAAAACATTTGAACTAACACGGTTGTGAGGGATTACAAAAAAAGAAAAGAAATAGATGGCTTATCATATCTGACTGCCCAAGCATAAGGGTGCTGCTGAGCGATAATAACAGTGTACAGTTAGTCATCGTCAAGGGTTACACTTAGAGCCATTGTGTCAACTGAAAAAAAAATCCCCACATTGATAACACTATCATTTGCATTTCTGTGTCTTTGTCTGTCAAGATTTTAGAAGGTAAACTTTTGAAAACTTATCACGACTTATCAGTCCAGGTGTTACTGTAATTATTGACTTGTAGCTGGAAAGAAGTTGAATTTGAATGGTTTCACACCTGACTTGGTAATGGACTGACTTTATCTCCTTTCAATAGTTTGGAGTTGTGTTAGGCAGGGCTGTTCAGACCTTCCCGATACATCTTATCTAGCATTGTTCTCTCGATGTATAGCCATATACACTATTAAATGAATAGTACATTGAAAGATATGCATGAGAATTTACTTCGGAAGGTATGCAGATCTAAAAGTCCAGATACCAGAAACAATTAAAATATTAAAATACTAATAATCGATTGCATCATATCCCCTCAACCTTGGTTACGTGTCATTCTAGAGGTACTGGTTAAAATGGCACAATACTTTACATGTTATCATCTCATTGAGTAACCATAAAACTGTCACGGAATTTAGGTTAATATGAATGCTGAGTCATTTAAACAATGCAGTGGAATTGGAAAGTTCAGACACACCCTGAGATAATCACCTCAAGTGCCATGGGCTATTACTTTACTCATTGCTGTTTGACTAAATGAACGGAAAGGTGAACTCTGACTCTGAGGACAAGGTTGTCCTCCAAACTGTCCTGCAAACTGCCAAAGGTTGCCTGAGGATGAATATAAATAAGATTATATTGTTTTTTTAGGATTGATTTCATTGTGGTACAAATTAGAATTGACCAAAGCGGTCTTCAGGAAACTAGAGAAGCTTTGCATTGACACCTGGGAAAAACGACACGACCAATGAGATTCAAGCATAAGGATCTAAGTATAACCCAATCCCCATTGACCCCTCTTCTGACAACGTAATCACCTGGCCTATCTCGATAGCGTCCCTTTGTTGCTACATCTACATATTTTACAGTTTTATATATCTTGGGATCAGTTACTCTTCAAAAGCACAGTGTTGTCAATCTTCTTGTTGTGATAGTGTCAATCACAGTGAAAGTCCATGCTGTCTTTCATCATTCCCTCAATTTGACCAAATTCACCTTAGCGGCCATATTGGTCAGTTGGGTGGGTAAACCTTCTAGAATCTTGACAGAACTCAATCGAAGTGCACTGTACATTCTATCAATGCAGAACTAAAAATAATGCATTGAGTTGTCATGGTTTCAAAAGATTCTACAAGG